>JAPFBE010000295.1:42500-69930 GCA_034336665.1 Luscinia megarhynchos | reverse complement strand
CCCGCGCGCGCCACCCACGCTTTGACGGGTGTACCGCAGTCAAACTCCCCACCTGCCGCTGTCCCCCGAGCAGGTCAGCGGCCGGCGGGCGCCGGCCGCTGGCGCCAGAAGCGAGCCCCCTCGGGGCTCGCGCCTCACCGTAAAGCGAAAAACGACCAGAGTGGTGGTATTTCACCGGGCGGCCGGGACGCCGGGCGGGCGGGTCGCCGCGCTGCCCGCCGAGCTGCGCGCCTGGCCTCCACTTATTCTACACCTCTCATGTCTCTTCACAGCGCCAGACCAGGAGTCAAGCTCAACAGGGTCTTCTTTCCCGCTGGTTCCTCGGGCCTCAAGCCCGCTCCCTTTGGCTGTGGTTTCGGCTGGATAGCAGCAGAGTGAGGGACAGTGGGACCCTCGCTCATCCATTCATGCGCGTCACTAATTAGATGACTTGCGGCATTTGGCTACCTTAAAGAGAGTCATGGTTACCCCGGCGAGCACCACGCGCTTCATTGAATTTCTTCACTTTGACATTTCAGAGCACTGGGCAGAAATCACATCGCGTCAACACCCGCCTCGGGCCTTCAGCGATGCTTTGTTTTTGAATTAAACAGTCGGATTCCCCTGGTCCGCACTCAGTTCAAAGCCGGCTGCCGGCGCCGGCCGAGGCGGGCGGGCGCCGGCTCCGGGACCTCGGGGACCCGCCTCGCTGGCGGCCGACCGCCGGGCGCCAGTCACTCCGCCGCGCGTAGGCGCGACGCGCCGCCGCGCCCGCCAGCCGGCCGCGCGGCCGCGGGAGGCGGCCGCCCGCGCGACGCACGCACCATCGGGCGGGCGGTACCGCCGCCGCCGCCGCCCAGGCGGGCCGGGCCGCGGCAAGGCGGGGCCGCGGGCGGAGGAGGGGCTGAAGCGCGCTGCCCGCAGCTGGGGCGACCCACGGAAGCGCCCGGGCCGCGGCTCCAGAGCCGCTGGCCAAGGCTGAGCTTCATCAAGGCCAGCCACGCACAAGGGCGCCGGCCCAGCTGGGCGCAGCCTCGGGCCATGCTTCAGCCCGGACCCACTCCAGGCCCTTAGGAGCCAATCTCTTATCCCCGCCGGTTACGTGGATCCGCTTCGCCGCACTTTCCCCTACCTACATTGTTCCAACATGCCAGAGGCTGTTCACCTTGGAGACCTGCTGCGGATATGCAGGTATCGCTGCCCGGCATGACTTACACCTTCTCTCCCCGGATTTTCACGGGCCAGCTTGTGAGCTTCACCGACGCCGCCGGAACTGCGCGACGCTTCTAAGGCGCTGGCCCTCTCTCTCGGGCGAACTCCCATTCCAGGGCTCGCCCTTCACAGAGAAAAGAGAACTCCTCCTGGCACGGGCAGGCTTCTCCGATCGGTTAAGCGCCATCGCGACTGGGCGCCAAGGGCGCCTGCGCTCGCCACACTCGATTCGGGGATCTGAACCCGGACTTTCGATCGGGCTCAGGGCAACGGAGGCCATCAGCCCGCCTTCGAACGGCGCCGCCATCGCTAGGATCGGACGACCCATGTTCAACTGCTGTTCACATGGAACCCTGCTCCACTTCGCCTTCAAAGCCTCGCTTGAATATTTGCTACTACCACCAAGATCTGCACCTGCGGCGGCTCCACCCGGCCCGCCGCTTCAGGCTTCCAGGACTCACCGCAGAGCGCCCTCCTACTGCCGCTGCCTAGCTCCCCGCTGGCTTCTCAGACTGCCGGGCCGACGGCCGGGAGGGCCCCGACGCCCAGCCATCCATTTTCAGGGCTAGTTGATCTCGGCAGGTGAGTTGTTACACACTCCTTAGCCGGATTCCTCGACTTCCATGGCCACTCGGCCCTGCTGTCTGCTAGATCAACCAACACCTTTTCTGGCTCTGATGATGCCGCCGCTATCGGGCGCCTTTAACCCCGCTGCTCTGGTCTCATCCCGCGCAGCGCCAGTTCTGCTATACCAAAAGCGGCCCACTGGGCACTTCAAGATTCCACGGCGCTGGCTCCAACGCCAGCCAGCCGCCCCTTACCCATTGAAAGTTTGAGAATAGGGTTGAGATCAAGCCGCCCCAAGACCCTCTAATCATTCGCTTTTACCGGGTAAACTGCCTACTGCTCGAAGCCAGCTATCCTGAGGGAAACTTCGAGGGAACCAGCTACTAGATGGTTCGGGATTAGTCTTCGCCTCTAGACCCGGCTCGGACGATCGATGTGCACGCCAGGACTGCCACGGACCTCCACCAGAGTTTCTCTGGCTTCGCCTGCCCAGGCATAGTTCACCATCTTCGGTCTCTAGCGCTGCGGCGCCACGCCTCACCTTCCCCGCCCCCGCTGGACGGGGAGCGGGCGAGACGGGCCGGTGGAAGCGCCCGGGCGACGCGCTTCGGGATCTCACTCGGCCGGGCGGACGCCGCCCTCACCTCATTTCGCCGCTGGCTTTCCGCGACCGGGCCCCTGACTCAGCGCACGTTAGGACTCCTTGGTCCGTGGTTTCAAGACGTGGTCGGGTGGTAGCCGACATCGCCAAGGGACCCCGGGCGCTCGCAGGCGCTGGCCCGAATCGCTCTGCCCGGGCGGGCGCGCTAGCGGGTCGGGCGCACTGAGGACAGTCCGCCTGTTGATTAGCGGCGCTGGGGCCGGGCGGCCTCGCCTCGCACTCCCTCGGCGGCCCAACGCCGCGGCTACGCGCCGCCGCCTCGACAGAGAGGGGCCAGCGCCGGGCGTCCCCCGCCACGGCGCTGCCTACGGGGAGGAGGCGTGCGGCGGGGTCCTTCCTCGCCCCGGGATTCGGCGGTAGACCTGCTGCCCGGGCTCTAACACCCGGCCGCCGCCAGGGCCGCTGCGGGAGCGGGAGCGGCGCCGGGCCACCTGCCCGCCGGAGGCTTTCCCAGCCTAATTCGGGATGCCGGCCGCGGGCGCACCGCCGCGAGGAATGCGCCCGCCAGGGCCGCTGCCGGCCGGGCGGCGGTCCTCGCGCTGCCCGCCTTCGGCTCGGGCCTCTGCGGGCGGGCGCCCGGGGACGGAGGGGAGGCGGAGGCGGTGATCCGCCACGCACCGCGCCGCCGAACGCGACTGGCCGGGTTGAATCCTCCGGGCGGACTGGCGCTGGGCCCCACCCTGCTACCTCTTTAACGGTTTCACGCCTCTCTTGAACTCTCTCTCTCAAAGTTCTTTTCTAACTTTCCTTACGGTACTTGTTGGCTATCGGTCTCGCGGCCGGTATTTAGCCTTAGATGGAGTTTACCACCCGCTTTGGCTGCATTCCCAAGCAACCCGACTCCCAGAAGCTCTCTGGCCCGCGCTGGGGCCGCTACCGCCTCACACCGCCCGCGGGCTGCGCCTCGATCACAAGGGGACTTGGGTCCTCCGAGAGCTTCGCCGATGGGGGGCTTCTGTACGCCACATGTCCCGCTTCACCGCTGGGCGGGATTCGGCGCTGGGCTTTTCTCTCTCGCCGCTACTGAGGGAATCCTCGCAGCTTTTTTCCTCCGCTGACCAATATGCTTAAAGCCCAGCGGGTCGCCACGCCTGATCTGGAGGTCGCAGCCCAGAGCGCTGCGGGCGCCGCTGCTGCCGCCGGGCCTCGCTGGCGGCCGCCGGGCCGGGCCGGGATGCGACGCGACGCTGCCAAGGCCCCTTCCTCCCCCTCCCTTTCAATGCCCCTCCTCCTCCTTCAACCGAACCCCATACCAAGGGCCACCAGAGGAGGGAGACAACGGAGCGGAGCGCAGCGGAGGGGGACGGAGAGAGACCGCGACACGGAGACTCCAGCCCGGAGACGCAGAACCAGGCATCGCTGGCAGAGACGGGCCCTGACCGAAGGGAACCGACCGGGACGACGCATGTCACGAGTAGGAGGAGGAGGGAGGGGGCTGGGACAACGAGGAGCTGGGTTGCGCTTCGCCCCTCGGCGCCAAGGCCGGCGCCGGGCGCTGCAGCGACGGCATGACGGTACATTGGCGTACCCACTCCGCAGACAGCGCCTGCTGCGTGGAGCCCGGGCGAAGGCCCGCCACTCCTCTCGCCTCTTCGTCTCTCTCGCCGCCGCAGACCGCTGCGCTCCGACGCCGCCTCTCTCTCTCTCTCTCGCGCGCTCTCTCTCTCTCGCCTGCTCGCCGCCGCCAGTGCTGCCAGACGGCGCTGGGCGCTGCCCTCATGCTGCAAGGACGAAGCTCACTTCCAGCTGCTCGTTTCGAGCGGGAGCTGCGGAGCGCCTCCCGAAGTCTGCCTCTTAGGGGACGAAGCGCTCTGGCGCTGGCGACTTTAGGACGACGTGCCGCCGCTTCGCGCCGCCGCCACGGACTCCGCGAGGCTACGCAGCCAAGGCCGTGGAGGGGGCCCCTGACGGGCGGCGATTGATCGCCGCGTACCGCCAGCCAGCGTGAAGCCCCGGAGTGCGCCGCAAGCGCTCGGGCGTCGCATGATCAATGTGTCCTGCACCACATTAATTCTCGAGAGCTAGCCGCGCTCTTCATCGACGCACGAGATGCCGGTGATCCACCGCTGAGCAGCTAGTTCCGGCTTTCGGCACTCGCATTCGCTGGCGCCGAGGGGCCGGGACCAGCCTACGCCTCAGCCGCGGCCCCCTTGGCTTTCGGACCGCATCGCAGCACACAGGCGCCAATTCCAAACGGAGGAGAGAGACAGGAGGGGAAAAACACCCTTTACGCCTCCTAGGCCGCCCCAGCGGCGCGCCCGCGCCTCGACCGCCTCGCGGCTGGGAGACGCCGCCCGGCAAGGCTCCTTTGGCTTTCTTCGGAGGCGGCTCAGGACGCTCGGGCTCGCCCGGCTCTGCATCGGAGAGGCTGGCGCTTTTCACGCCAACGCACCGGACCGTGACCGCGACCGCCTCGGGCATCGACGCATGGCGCGCCCGACTCCTCGCCACGGGACCCGGCCGCCAGCGTCGGCGCTGCCGTGCGCGCGCCGCCAGCCGCGCCACGCTTCCGCCTTTCGGGCCGCCGACCGGGCGGACTGTCAGCCGCCGCAGGTGGCCGCCAAGGCCGGTGCCGCCGCCCCTGCGCCTCCCTAGCGCGCCCACTGACGCTTCGCGGAACGCCGCTGGCCGGGCGACCGCCTACTCTTCCGCCGGCGCGAACTCCTCCTGCGCGGGACCGTTTTCCGCCGCTGCCGGAGCCCGCGGCCGCTGGGCCCGTCCGCTGGCGCCGGAGAGCGCGGACGCCCACCGGCGACACCCGGTGCCGCGCCGCTGAAAGAGCCGGAGGCCTGCCGCCGGGCGACCCACTGGCTGCCGCCGGCCAGCTTCCCTGCCGGGAGCACCTGGCGCTGCCGGGTATCGTGCGCTGGGCGGCAGGCGCGTGCCGGCGCTCAGCCGGGGCACGCCAGCTTCCCTCGCCTCCGCCGGGACCGGGCGGGAGCCGCCTCGCCGTCGCCTCCGCCACGCCACCCCTGGCGGCTCGCACGCCGCCGGGAAAGCGAAGAGCGACGGGGAAGCGACGCGCTCGGGCCGACGGCCGCGGCGGGCGCCTCGCGACACTCACCTGGCGGCGCGACGCCGCCACACCGGCATCGCCGCGGCCGCCGCGGGCCTCCTCCGCCATCGAGGGAGACCGCCGAGCCGCTCTCGCACCGCACGGCACGGCACTCGCACTGCACGGCACGGGAGAGGGCCGCCGAGACAGGGAGGGATGGGCGCCGGGCGGCACGGGCGCTGCCGCCGACGCCTTCGGGCGCGCAAGGCCGCCGAGGGTAAGATGCGCCGCTCGCTCGACGCCAGCGCCGGGCGCCGGGCGCGGCGCGTGCAGGCGGCCGGTGAGCAGCGAGAGCGGGTGGCCCCCGCGGCGTCGCCACCCTGCAAGGCCGACGTAGGGCTGAGGTAATCACGCAGCAGCCGCCAGGCCCGTGTGCCGTAGGCGGGAGGCGGGTCGGCCCGGCGGCCGGACTCCCCGCCCGGGTTCGGCTGTGCCGCTGCTGCCTCCGCCGCCGACCGGGCCGCAGGAGAGCAGGCGCCCCGGCAAGTGCACGCTGCCTCGCTCCGCTGGGACGCCGGTACCGGCCAGCGTAGAGGGAGGGAGCGCGCTGGCGGCGGCTGCGACGCCACTCGCGCGGGGATCGGGCGGGAGCGGGCTGCTCCCTACACTCGCTGGGATGGCGCCGCTGGCGCCGCCGCCGGCACCGCCCGCTGCCGGCCGCCGCCGCCGCGGCGGGGGCGCGTACGCCGAGCCGCTCAGCCTTTAAACGGCTCGGCCTGGCGGGCTCCTCTCCCTACCGCTCCCCAACGGCGTGTGACGCATCGCCGAGGGGAAAAGCCGAAGCGGGCATGGGACGGGCTGATGCGCCGGAGGCAGGGTACCTGACTGCCAGAACGACCTGCATGGCTCGGGCGTGCCTCCCCCGCCGCCACCTTTCGGGGAGCGTCCGCGGGCGGGGGCGCGCCCGACGTCCGCTGCCACCGCCGCGGCCGTCCGTCTCGGGGCCCGGGTTTCTCAGTAGCCCGGCGCTATGCTCGAGAGGACCGCCAGCGGCTCGCTGCCCTGCCGGCGCGCGCGCGCGCGGACGCGCTCCGGCCGCTGAAATCGCTCGCGCTGCCGAAGTGCGAGAGGCGTGAGCGCCGGCGACCGGCAGCTCAGGCGGCGCCGCCGCCGCGGTGGCGAGGCTCGGAGGCCGGCCTGCGTCCGCTTCGGCCCGGCGGGGACGGACCGACAGCGGACCGACGCCGGGCGGGGAAGAAGAAGGCGGCTCCTTCGGGCGCCGGCCGCCAGCCCGCCGCTGCCTGCGGCTGCCTGGTCGCGACGCTGCGTCCAGCGCTGGGTCGGCCCTCGCCCCGCGCGCGGTGGCGCGGGCTGCGCGCGTACAAGGCGCTTTCGCCGCGCCGAGCGCTCTCTCGCGCGGAGATGGCTCATGCGCCGCGCGCCTTCCGCCTTCTCTCGCCTGTCTGCTGGCTGCTGCTGCGGCGTCGGGCGTGTGTGTGCGGCTCCTCCTCCTCCCTCCGCGAGAGGGGAGCCGCTGGCGCGGCGACCGAAAACGGCGCTGGGCGCGGCAGGCTCGCCCCCACCGGTAATGATCCTTCCAAGCAGGTTCACCCACGGAAACCTTTGTTACGTACACTTTTACTTCCTCTAGATAGTCAAGTTCGACCGCCTTCTGACGCCCGCGGTGGCCGCGTATCGACTTCGCTGCCGAACCGAGACCTCATCACTAAACCATCCACCGGGTAGTAGCTGACGGGCGGTGTAAAAAGGCTAAAGGGCAGGACTTAATCAACGCGAAGCTTATGACCCCGCACTTTACTGGGAATTCCTCGCTCACGGGAAGAATTGCATCCCCGCATCCCCATCACTGAATGGGGTTCTAACGGAGCACGCGCCTCGCCGGCGGAGGGTAGGCACAAGCTGTGAGCCAGTCAGTGTAGAAGCCGCCAGGCGCCCTTCCGGACATCTAAGGGCATCACAGACCCGTTATTGCTCAATCTCGGGTGGCTGGAACGCCACTTGTCCCTCTTAAGAAGTTGGACTGACCGCCGGGGGTCGCGTAACCAGTTAGCATGCCAGAGTCTCGCTCGCTATCGGACACCAACCAGACAAATCGCCCACCAACTGCCAGAACGGCCATGCACCACCACCCACGGAATCGGTGAAAGGAGCTCTCAATCTGGTCAATCCTGTCCGTGGTCCCGGGCCGTGGGTGGAGGTTTCCTCGTGTTGAGTCACTAAGCCGCAGGCTCCACTCCTGGTGGTGCCCTCTTCCGCCAATTCCTTTAAGTTTCAGCTTTGGCAACCATACTTTCGAAACCCAAAGACTTGTTTCCGAGCCGCCCGCGGGTCATGGGAATAACGCCGCGATCGCCAGTCGGCATCAAGCTTATGGTCGAATCCACGACGGTATCTGATCGCCTTCGGAACCTCCGACTTTCGCTCTTGATTAATGAAAACATTCTGGCAAATGCTTTCGCTTCTATAGGTCAGCTCTCTGGCGCCGGGTCCAAGAATTTCCACCTCTAGCGCGGCACACACACTTTAATGCCCCCGGCCAGTCCTCTTAATCATGCAGCCCCGCTTCAAAACCAAACAAAATAGGAACCGGAGTCCTATTCCATTATTCCTAGCTGCAGCATGCCGCCAGGCCGCCTGCTTTGAACACTCCTAATTTTCCTCAGTAAACGCCTCGGGGCCCCCGCGGGACACTCCAGCTAAGAGCATCGAGGGGGCGCCGAGAGGCAGGGGCTGGACAGGGCGTAGTTTCATTGCCAGCGGACCGCCAGCCCGATCCCTAAGATCCAACTACACGCAGCTTTTTAACTGCAGCAACTTTAAGAGATACGCCTATTGGAGCTTGGAATTACCGCCGTTGCTGGCACCCAGACTTTGCCCTCCAATGGATCCTCGCTTCAAGGGGATTTAAAGTGCGCTCATTCCACCATTACAGCCTCGAAAGAGTCCTGTATTGTTATTTTTTCGGCCACCACCTCCCGGTCGTGGAGTAATTTGCGCTACTTCGCTGCCTCCTTTGATGTGGTAGCCGCTTTCTCAGGCTCCCTCTCCTCGAATCGAACCCCTGATTCGCCACCCGCGCTCACGTGGTAGGTACAGACAGTACCCATCGTAAAAGTTGGATAGGCGACATACTGACCGGGCACGCTCAGGGCCGCGAGGGCGTACATCGGCCTGGAGGTTATCTAGAGTCACCAGAGCTGGCCGGGCTGGCTCCGGGTTGGTTTCGGTCTGATAAATGCACGCCTCGGAGGTCGGGCGCCGGCCGGCATGTAATAGCTCTAGAATTCACCACAGTTATCCAAGCGAGCGGGAGAGAGATGCACCAAAGGAACCATAACTGGATTTTAATGAGCCATCTCGCAGTTTCCACTGTACCGCCCGCGGTGTACTTAGATGCATGCGTGGCTTAAGCTTTGGAGAGACAAGCATATGCTACTGGCAGGATCAACCAGGTAGCCGGGCTAACACTCGGCTGGGCGATGCGCCAAGGGCGGCGCGCGCTAGCTCGATCAGCCTCGGCGAAGCGCCTCTGCCAACCCTGACCGCCTCGGCTTCTCGCTCTCTCTTCGCTCACGCCTTCTCTCGGTCATCCACCGGGCGGGGCGGCATGGCGGTGCGGCCGGGCGACATCAAGAGCCTGGCGGGCGCCAAGAACGCACGCTGAGCTTTACCCTCTACCGCCGGGCGGCGGGAGTATGGAGACGCCTCGCGACACGGCCGACTCCCGGCGTCGCCCTTCAAGCACGCCAGCGGCAAGGAGTCGGACCGCTGCGCAGGCTTCTTCGCTCGACAACAACGCCGGTTTTCGCCTTCCTTCCCGCTTCTTCGCTTCTCTCTCTTCGCTTCTCTGCTCTCTCGTCCGCCCTCGAGACTCGCCTCGCTGCTCAAGGACAGTCACGGGCGATGGCTGCGCGCTACTGGACGGGGTTGCCTCGGCGCTGGGGCTGACCTCACCGGTGGCCGGGTTCAAAAGCACCGACGGGCTAGGAGGAGACAGCTGACTGACCAGGCGGGCGCTGGCTCGACACCTCGAGGCCCCGAGGCCGCGGCGTTTCCGCTCGTAGGCGGCAGGCGGGCAGCGCTGACCAAGGAGCTGCGCGGTGCGCTGCTGAACGGGCTCTTTTCCCCGGGCCCAGGCTCCCATCGGTTCTCATCCCCCTTTCTCTCTTCTCTCTCTCTCCGCCTTCCCCTCGGGGACCGCCTTCTTTCTCTCGCTCGAAGCTCGAAGCCAGCATCAGCCGCCTCGGGCCGCTCAGCGGGCCGCACACCCAACGGGCGATACTCGGCACCGAAGCCGGCACCGGCACCTCAGCGCTTCCATGCTGACACCTGAGGACTGGGCGTGCTTACGCGGCCAGCCTACACAGCCCGGGACTTTGTAAAGACGTCGCCTCCCCCAAAGCAGCGGGGAGGAAGCCGACACTCGCCTTCTGCGACGCGGGTGGCCGACTCGAAAGGGAGACCGCCTCCTGCTCGAGAAGCGGGCGTCACCGCCGAGGCTTCATGACAGAGTAGGCCCCGGGGAGAGGTGCCCGCCAGCCGAGGGCCCTTCCCGACGCCACCCGAGGAAACCACCCCATCGACGCCGGAGACAAAGGCCCCGGGCCACGCTTCCCGGGACAACAGAAAACCTGAAAAAGAGGAAAAAGACAAAAGCACACTCACGGCCGTGCACGCAATTCGGCACAGGCCACGGTCGTCACGGGCTCCTGCGGCGGGGCCGCGCGCGCTAGACTCGAGACTCAACTCCCCTAAAACTCCCAGCATCCGCCTCGACGGCGTCTGGTGCCCGCGCCAGATCGGAGGCGCGACTCAGACTCGACTCTAAACCTCTATCCGGGCCGACGGTCTCGGAAAGCCCGCCTGGGACCGGAGGCGAGACCAGACTCAACTCCCCAAAACCCCCATCCTCGGCCGCACGGATTCTCTCGGTCTCTCTCAGCCAGCACAGCCGCCTCTGGGCTCGCTTCTCGTGGCCCGGGCGACTTTCGCCGCCAGCGCCAGCCGCCGCTTAAGGCCGCGTGAGAAAAGAAGGAAAAGGCCGGGCGGCTCCCCACACTGCCACGCTCTGAAAAGCAGAGCCGCTGCAACCCAGCCCGCTGGCAGCCACCGCAGCCGGGCAGCAGGCCAGACCCCACACGCCTCGCCACTCGTGGCTCGGATCGCACCAGCCGAGGAGGGAGATGGGGCGAAAGCGCCGCCGCTCTCACATCAGCCGGGGCTTTTCTCTCGCTTCTGTCGCTGCTCCGCCCGGCTTTCACGGGCGAGGCTGCCACCGACGGCCGGCCGCCACCGCCAAAATGAACACTCGCGACGCTGGGTCCCCGCTTAGGGCCGCAGGAAGGGGAACCATGCTTTCTAACGCAGGCACGCGGGAAGGTGCCGCCAACCCCGGCCGCAAAATCCCACGGGCGACTCCTCGCCACCGAAAGCCCCCACCTTTGGGCGAGCCAGGCGAGGGCCGATGCCCACCGCGCGCACTTCCCCCCTAACCCCTTTCCCAGGCGGACGCCTCTGGGCAAGACGGGTCGAGCTGGGAACGAGGGCCGAAAGCGCAGCCGCGGCTCTCGGGGGAGCTTTCCCGGGAAGGCCGGGAACTCCCACTTCACTGCGTGCCTCACGCAACCCCTGCGCTCGCGCCAGCTGCTGCCGGTAAAGCGCACTGACCGCAGCCGGCGAACGCCGCGACTCCGCCAGAGGCTGGCCGCCCCGCTTAAGGCTCGGCGTGAGAAAGGATCGAGTGTAGCCGCCGCCTGGCCACCGCCGCCGGAGGAGCGAAAGGGCACCCGCCTCTTCGGCTAAACCGGGTAGCAGCCGGGCCGGAGCGGGACACGCTGGCCGCTGCTTGATCTCGCTTCGCCTCACCACCTGGCTCTGGGCCGGGAGCACAGCTCGAGACGCCTGCCGCTGGGGCCGGCAGCAGCCGGGCCGGGACGGGACACGCCAAGGGCTGCCTGCTCTCCCTCGGCTCGCCCCACCTGGCCTGGGCCGGGGAGCACAGCTCGCGATCGCCTCGCTCAAGCAAACCGCAGCAGCCGGGCCGGATGCTGGGACACGCTGGCTTCGCGGCTCTCGCCTGCCTCTGGCCCCCACCACCTGGCTCTGGGCCGGGGAGCACAGGCCTCGTGCACCGCCCCGCTGCTAGGCCGCAGCAGCTCGGCCGAGCTGGACACGCCGCTGCTGCGCCTCGGGCTTCGCTCGGGTCTCTGGGCCACCTGGCTCTGGGCCGGGAGCACAGCTCGTGACCGCCTCGCTACGGGAAACCGGCAGCAGCCGGGCCGGAAGTGCGGGACACGCGGCTCAAGCGGCTTCAGCCTCGCTTCTCGGGCTCGGCCTCACCTGGCTCTGGGCCGGGAGCACAGCTCTGCATCGCCCGCTTTCAAGCAAACCGCAGCAGCCGGGCCCGAGCGGGACACGCGCCAAGCGGCTTCTGGGCCTCTCGCCTTCGGGTCTCCTGCCTCACCTGGCTCTGGGCTGAGCACAGCTCAGCACGCCTGCTCAGCTGGAAACCGCAGCAGCCGGGCCGAGCTGGACATCGCCAGCCACAAGCTCGGGCTCGCGCTCGTCTCTCTCGCCACCTGGCCTGCCTGGGCCGGGAGCACAGCTCGCGATCAGCCTCGCCAAGGAAGCCGGCAGCAGCCGGGCCGGAGCGCTGGGACACGGCTCGCGGCTTCAGCTCTTCAGCTTCTTCCTCGCCTCCCCGCCTCACCTGCCTGGGCCGGGAGCACAGCCTCAGACGCCTGGCCGGGCAGCAGCCGGGCCGGGAGCTGGACGGCCATGCTCCGCCTGCCTCGGGTCTCGCCTGGTCTGGCCGGGAGCAGCTTCCGCCTGCCCACCTGTCCCACACTGGGTGGCGGGAATGCCGGACAAAGCCCCGAGAGTCCTTGCCGTGCATTACGCACGGTTCCTGAGCCGGGCATCGACGCTTCAGCTGCCGTCAGCCTCTTTTCCGCGCCACGTGGACACACGGCACCAGCACAGCCTCGCGGGGAGACGGGCCCGCGAACCCGCTCAGTCTCCCATAATACGGACAAGCGGGGCCCAGGCGGCCGACGAAAGCACAAGAGAACTAAGCCTAGGTGACCGGGTGGGCGCGATGGAGCACGCCGGCCTCCCACGATGAGGCAGCCGGAGGCAGCCGCACCGCACCCTCTTTAGCGGCATTCTTCAAAGGACTACCTGCTAGGTCTACTCCAGCCAGCTGGGTAGACCTGGTGTCCGCCGGCACTCCCGCTCAAGGTAGGACCTGGTGTCCGCCTGCATTCTCGCTTTTAAGGGGTAGACCTGGTGTCCGCCTGCATTCTCAAGGACATAGGGTAGGACCTGCGTCCGCTCTCGGGCATTCCCGCTTAAGGGGTAGGACTCCAGGTCCGCCAGGCACTCGGGCTTAAGGGGTAGGACTCTGGTGTCCGCCTCTGCATTCCCGCTTAAGGGGTAGACCTGGTGTCCGCCGCATTCCCGCTTTAAGGGGTAGACTCTGGTGTCCGCCTGCATTCCCGCTTAAGGGGTAGACTCTATGTCCGCCGGCATTCCCGCTTAAGGGGTAGACTCATGTCCGGCCTGCATTCCCGCTTAAGGGGTAGACCTGGTGTCCGGCCGGCATTCCCGCTTTAAGGGGTAGACCTGGTGTCCGCCTGCATTCCCGCTTAAGGGGTAGACCCAGGTCCGCCTGCATTCCCCGCTTAAGGGGTAGACCTGGTGTCCGCCTGCATTCCCGCTTAAGGGGTAGACCTGGTGTCCGCCTCGCATTCCCGCTTTAAGGGGTAGACCTGGTGTCCGCTCCGCATTCTCGCTTATAGGGTAGACCTGGTGTCCGCCGGCATTCCCGCTTAAGGGGTAGACTCCAGTCCGGCCGCATTCCCGCTTAAGGTAGACTCGGTGTCCGCCGGCATTCCCGGGTATTAAGGGGTAGACCCAGTGTCCGCCGGCATTCTCGACATAAGGGGTAGACCTGGTGTCCGCCTGCATTCCCGCTTTTGCTGGGTAGACCTAGCGTCCGCCTGCATTCACGACAGGTAGACTCCAGGTCCGTGCATTCCCGCTTTAAGGGGTAGACCTGGTGTCCGGGCCGCATTCAAGGACATAGGGTAGACCCAGTCCGCCTGCATTCCCGCTTAAGGGGTAGACCTGGTGTCCGCCGCATTCGCTTAAGGGGTAGACCTGGTGTCCGCCTCGCATTCCCGCTTAAGGGGTAGACTCCAGTGTCCGCCGCATTCCCGCTTAAGGGGTAGACCTGGTGTCCGGCCTGCATTCCCGCTTAAGGGGTAGACTCTGGTGTCCGGCTGCATTCCCGCCTTAAGGGGTAGACCTGGTGTCCGCCTGCATTCCCGACATGGGTAGACCTGGTGTCCGCCTGCATTCCCGCTTAAGGGGTAGACCTGGTGTCCGAGCTGCATTCGCGACAGGTAGACTCTAGGTCCGTCTGGCATTCCCGCCTAAGGTAGACCTGGTGTCCGCCGGCATTCCCGCTTAAGGGGTAGACCCAGGTCCGCCGTGCATCTCGCCAGTGCAGGACTCCAGGTCCGCCTGCATTCCCGCTGGGGTAGACTCTATGTCCGCGCCGGCATTCTGCGATTAAGGGGTAGACCCAGGTCCGCCTGCATTCCCGCTTTAAGGGGTAGACCTGGTGTCCACGGCATTCCCGCTTAAGGGGTAGACCTGGTGTCCGGCCGGCATTCGCGACTAGGGTAGACCCAGTGTCCGCCGCTGCATTCGCTGACATGGGTAGACCTGGTGTCCTACTGCATTCCCGCTTAAGGGGTAGACTCGGTGTCCGCCTGCATTCCCGCTATTAAGGGGTAGACCTGGTGTCCGCCGGCATTCCCGGGCTTAAGGGGTAGACCTTGGTGTCCGCCTGCATTCCCGCTTAAGGGGTAGACCTGGTGTCCGGGCCGTGCATTCCCGCTATAAGGGGTAGACTCCAGGTCCACTGCGCATTCCCGATTATGGGTAGACCTGGTGTCCCTGCCTGCATTCCCGGGCTTAAGGGGTGTGTACACCAGATCTGCTGGACTCATGCGTAGACCTGCGTCCACTGGCATTCCCGCTTAAGGGGTAGACTCGGTGTCCGCCGGCATTCCCGGGCTATATGGGTAGACCTGGTGTCCGGCTTCGCGATTTTAGGCAGGCTCAGTCGACCCCCGCTTAAGGTAGGACTCCAGGTCCGCCTGCATTCTCAAGGACATGGGTAGACCCAGTCCGCCTGCATTCCCCGCTTAAGGTAGACCCAGTGTCCGGCCGACATTCGCGGTCATAAGGGGTAGACCCAGCGTCCGCCTGCATTCCCGCTTTAAGGGGTAGACCCTGGTGTCCGGCATTCCCGCTTAAGGGGTAGACCTGGTGTCCACGGCATTCCCGCTATGGGTAGACCTGGTGTCCGCATTTCGCATTCCCGCTTTAAGGGGTAGACCTGGTGTCCGCCGGCATTCCCGCTTAAGGGGTAGACCTGGTGTCCGGCCGGCATTCCCGCTTAAGGGGTAGACTCAGTGTCCGCCGGCATTCTGCCATTAAGGGGTAGACCTGGTGTCCGCCTGCATTCCCGCTTAAGGGGTAGACCTGGTGTCCGGCCGCATTCCCGCTTAAGGGGTAGACCTGGTGTCCGCCTCGCATTCCCGCTTAAGGGGTAGACTCCGGTGTCCGCCTGCATTCGCGATTATGGGTAGACCCAGGTCCGCTGCATTCGCCTAGGGGTAGACTCCCTGGTGTCCGCGGCATTCCCGCTTAAGGGGTAGACCTTGCGTCCGCCTCGCATTCCCGCTAAGGGGTAGACCTGGTGTCCGCCTGCATTCCCGCCATGGGTAGACCTGGTGTCCGCCTGCATTCCCGCCATTAAGGGGTAGACCTGGTGTCCGCCGGCATTCCCGCTTAAGGGGTAGACCTGGTGTCCGCCGGCATTCCCGCTTTAAGGGGTAGACCCAGTGTCCGCCTGCATTCGACATGGGTAGACCTGGTGTCCGCCGGCATTCCCGCTTAAGGGGTAGACCTGGTGTCCGCCTGCATTCCCCGCTTTAAGGGGTAGACCTGGTGTCCGCCTGGCATTCGCGATTAAGGGGTAGACCTGGTGTCCGCCGGCATTCCCGCTTTAAGGGGTAGACCTGGTGTCCGGCCGGCATTCCCGCTTAAGGGGTAGACCTGGTGTCCGCCTGCATTCCCGCTTAAGGGGTAGACCTGGTGTCCGCCGGCATTCCCCGCTAAGGGGTAGACCTATGTCCGCCTGCATTCCCGCTTAAGGGGTAGACCTGGTGTCCGCCTCGCATTCCCGCTTTAAGGGGTAGACCTGGTGTCCGCCGGCATTCGCGATTAAGGGGTAGACCTGGTGTCCGCCGCATTCCCGCTTAAGGGGTAGACCTGGTGTCCGCCTGCATTCCCGCTTAAGGGGTAGACCTGGTGTCCGGCCGGCATTCCCGCTTAAGGGGTAGACCCTGGTGTCCGCCTGGGCATTCGCGACATGGGTAGACTCCAGTGTCCGCCTGCATTCCCGCTTAAGGGGTAGACCTGGTGTCCGGCCGGCATTCCCGCTTAAGGGGTAGACCTGGTGTCCGCCTGCATTCCCGCTTAAGGGGTAGACCTGGTGTCCGGCCGGCATTCCCGCTTAAGGGGTAGACCTGGTGTCCGCCTGCATTCCCGCTTTAAGGGGTAGACCTGGTGTCCGCCCTGCATTCGCCATTAAGGTAGACCTGGTGTCCGCCGGCATTCCCGCTTAAGGGGTAGACCTGGTGTCCGCCTGCATTCGCGACATGGGTAGACCTGGTGTCCGCCGCATTCCCGCTTTAAGGGGTAGACCCGGTGTCCGCCGGCATTCCCGCTTAAGGGGTAGACTCCAGGTCCGCCGGCATTCCCGCTTTAAGGGGTAGACCTGGTGTCCGCCTGCATTCCCGCGATTAAGGGGTAGACCTGGTGTCCGCCTGCATTCCCGCGATTAAGGGGTAGACCTGGTGTCCGCCTGCATTCCCGCTTAAGGTAGACCCAGTCCGCCGCATTCCCGCTAGGGTGACCTTCATTAAGGGGTAGACCTGGTGTCCGCCGGCATTCCCGCTTAAGGGGTAGACCTGGTGTCCGCCTCGCATTCCCGCTTTAAGGGGTAGACCCAGTCCGGCCGGCATTCCCGCTTAAGGGGTAGACCTGGTGTCCGGCCGGCATTCCCGCTTAAGGGGTAGACCTGGTGTCCGCCTGCATTCCCGCCATAGGGTAGACCTGGTGTCCGGCCGGCATTCCCGCTTAAGGGGTAGACCTGGTGTCCGCCTCGCATTCCCGCTTAAGGGGTAGACCTGGTGTCCGCTTCGCATTCGCCATTAAGGGGTAGACCTGGTGTCCGCCGGCATTCCCGCTTTAAGGGGTAGACCTGGTGTCCGCCGGGCATTCCCGCTTAAGGGGTAGACCCAGGTCCGCCTGCATTCCCGCGCTTTAAGGGGTAGACCTGGTGTCCGGCCGGCATTCCCGCTTAAGGGGTAGACCTGGTGTCCGGCCGCATTCCCGCTAAGGGGTAGACCTGGTGTCCGCCCGCATTCCCGCTTAAGGGGTAGACTCATGTCCGCCGGCATTCCCCGCTTTAAGGGGTAGACCCAGGTCCGGCCGGCATTCCCGCGATTAAGGGGTAGACCTGGTGTCCGCCGGCATTCCCCGCTTAAGGGGTAGACCTGGTGTCCGCCGGCATTCCCGCTTTAAGGTAGACCCAGGTCCGCTCTTTCGGGTAGACCTGGTGTCCGCCCCGCATTCGCTGATTAAGGGGTAGACCTGGTGTCCGCCTGCATTCCCCGCTTAAGGGGTAGACCCAGGTCCGCCTGCATTCCCGCTTTAAGGGGTAGACCTGGTGTCCGCCGGCATTCCCGCGATTAAGGGGTAGACCTGGTGTCCGGCCGGCATTCCCCGCTTTAAGGGGTAGACCTGGTGTCCGCCCTGCATTCCCGCTTAAGGGGTAGACTCATGTCCGGCCGCATTCCCGCTTAAGGGGTAGACCTGGTGTCCGCCGCATTCCCGCTTTAAGGTAGACCTGGTGTCCGCCTGCATTCCCGCTAAGGGGTAGACCTGGTGTCCGGCCGCATTCCCGCTTTAAGGGGTAGACCTGGTGTCCGCCGGCATTCCCGCTTAAGGGGTAGACCCAGGTCCGCCTGCATTCGCGATTAAGGGGTAGACCTGGTGTCCGCCGCATTCCCGCTTTAAGGGGTAGACCTGGTGTCCGCCGGCATTCCCGCTTTAAGGGGTAGACCTGGTGTCCGCCTGCATTCCCGCTTAAGGGGTAGACCTGGTGTCCGGCCGGCATTCCCGCTTAAGGGGTAGACCTGGTGTCCGCCGGCATTCCCGCTTAAGGGGTAGACCTGGTGTCCGCCTCGCATTCCCGCTTAAGGGGTAGACCTGGTGTCCGCCGGCATTCCCCGCTTAAGGGGTAGACCTGGTGTCCGCCGCATTCCCGAGCTAAGGGGTAGACCTGGTGTCCGCCGGCATTCCCGCTTAAGGGGTAGACCTGGTGTCCGCCTGCATTCCCGCTTAAGGGGTAGACCTGGTGTCCGCCCCGCATTCTCGCGTTTAAGGTAGACTCCAGGTCCGCCGGCATTCGACGACTAAGGGGTAGACCTGGTGTCCGGCCGGCATTCCCGCTTTAAGGTAGACCTGGTGTCCGCCTGCATTCCCGCGATTAAGGGGTAGACCCAGGTCCGCCGCATTCCCCGCTAAGGGGTAGACCTGGTGTCCGGCCGGCATTCCCGCTTAAGGGGTAGACTCCAGTCCGCCCTGCATTCGCGATTAAGGGGTAGACCTGGTGTCCGCCTGCATTCCCGCTTAAGGGGTAGACCTGGTGTCCGGCCGCATTCCCGCTTAAGGGGTAGACCTGGTGTCCGCCTGCATTCCCGCCTTTAAGGGGTAGACCCTGTGCTCAGTCCGTAGACCTGGTCCGCATTCCCGCTTAAGGGGTAGACCTGGTGTCCGCCGGCATTCCCGCGATTAAGGGGTAGACTCTGCGTCCGCCGGCATTCCCGCTTAAGGGGTAGACCTGGTGTCCGCCTCGCATTCCCCGCTTTAAGGGGTAGACCTGGTGTCCGGCCGGCATTCCCCGCTTAAGGGGTAGACCTGGTGTCCGCTCGCATTCGCGACATGGGTAGACCTGGTGTCCGCCGGCATTCCCCGCTTAAGGGGTAGACCTGGTGTCCGCCTGCATTCCCGCTTAAGGGGTAGACCTGGTGTCCGCTTCGCATTCCCGCTTTAAGGGGTAGACCTGGTGTCCGGCCGGCATTCCCGCTTTAAGGGGTAGACCTGCGTCCGCCTCGCATTCCCAAGGACCAGCAGACCTGGTGTCCGCCGCATTCCCGCTAAGGTAGACCTGGTGTCCGGCCTGCATTCGCGATTAAGGTAGACCTGGGGTCCGCCACGTTTAAGGGGTAGACCTGGTGTCCGCATTCCCGCTTAAGGGGTAGACTCCAGGTCCGCCTGCATTCGCTAAGGGGTAGACTCCAGGTCCGGCCTGCATTCCCGCTTTAAGGTAGACCTGGCGTCCGGGCCGCATCTCGCGATTAAGGGGTAGACCTAGTGTCCGCCGTGCATTCGCGACTAGGGTAGACCTGGTGTCCGGCCGCATTCCCGCTTAAGGGGTAGACCTGGTGTCCGCCGCATTCCCGCTTTAAGGTAGACCAGGCCCCCGCATTCCCGCTTAAGGGGTAGACCTGGTGTCCGCCGCATTCGCTGATTAAGGGGTAGACCGTCCGCCGCATTCCCGGCTATGGGTAGACCTGCGTCCGCCGGCATTCCTTTCTATGGGTATCCTGCATCTCCGCGATATAGACCTGGTGTCCGCCTGCATTCCCCGCTAAGGGTAGACCTGGTGTCCGGCATTCCCCGGCCAGGAAGGACGGCGCCAGGTCTACCTTCCGCTGAAAGGCCGAGACCGCTAGCGGCAACAGGTGGTTCACCGCTGAAGGCCGACCGCTGTCGGCACTATTCACCTTCGCTGGCGGCGCTGAAGGCTTCCAGACCGGGCTAGCTGCACCCAGGTCTGACCCGCTGCGGGCGCTGAGAGGCTCGCTAGACCGCTAGCGCAACAGGTCTGAAGGGCTGAAGGCTAAGACCGCTAGCGGCACAGGCTCGCGCGCGGGCGCGAAAGGCCGCTGACCGCTACGCGCAACAGGTCTGACTCGCCGTGGCGGCGCGCGAAAGGCCGACAGAGCCGGGCCACCGGGCACCAGGTCTACCGCTGGGCGGCGCTGAAGGCCGCTAATCGGCTACGCGCAACATGGTCTACTCGCTGGGCGGCGCTGAAAGGCCGGCGGACCGCTAGCCGCACCAGGTCTGCATGTAAGCGCGCCGAAAGGCCGAGACCGCTAGCGCACCAGGTCTACCTCTTCTGCGGCTGGGCGCTGGCAGGGCCGGTAGACCGGGCGAAGCGGCAACAGGTCCACCTCTGCGCGGGCTGGCCGAAAGGTCAGCTGACCGCTAGCGCAACAGGTCTACCCTCGCTGGCGGGCGCTGAAGGTCACGACCGGGCTAGCCGGCAATCAGGTCTTCGCGAGCGGCTGCGAAGGCCGCGCACCGCTAGCGGCATAGGTCTGCTGCCTGGGCGGGCGCTAAAGGCTATGACCGCGAAAGCGGGTCCAAAGCTCAAGGGCGCAGCTTTAGCGCAGCTCACACCGCTAGCGGCGGCAGGTCTGACCAGCGCGCTGTGAGGCCGAAGGCTGGCGACCGGGCAACGTGGTCTACCTGGGCGGGCGGGCCGAAGTCGCTAAGACCGCTAGCGGCAACAGGTCTACACCGCGCGGGCTGCTGAAGGTCACGTGACCGCTAGCTGCAACAGGTCTCACCTCGGGCGGGCGCCAAAGGCCGTCGAATCGCTAGCGGCAAAGGTTCTTCACTGTGGGCGGGCAGCCGAAGGCCGCTGACCGCTAGCGGCAACAGGGTCTCACCCCTGGCCCGGAGTACGGCGCAAACGGGTTTCTCTGTACACCGCGGCGTGAGCATAAGGCTGCTGCTGCCGTGAAGGGAAACCCCGCCTCGGCCGCTTCCCTGCCAAGGCCAAGCTTCGCTGCTGTGATCGGGCCTGGGGACCAAGCATGCGGAAGCTCGAAGGCCGCGCTGGCAAGGGCTCTCTCTTCTTCTGGGAAGAGCGCCGCGCTGGCGTCCGCTGGCCGGGCGCGGCTAAAGCCCCTCGCTCGCGCCCGCCCCGGACTCGCTGTGATCGGGCCTGGGACCCGCTGAGGAGTAGCGCTAGCGTGGCCCGCTGCGAGCGAAGCGAGGGGCGCCGCCCCTAGGCGCCCTGCGCCGGGGCTGTCAGCCTTCGCCCCGCCGAGAGGCCTCTCGAGGGAAGGGAAGGAAAGAAAGGGAGGAGAGTGAGAGAGGACGCTTCTCAGCCACAAGCCGGCTCGCCTCTTCGGTTCGTTCGCTTCGCTTCGATCGAGCCTCACATCTTTAAGCCGACAAAAGCTCGTGTCGAGGGCTGATTTCACAGATCGCAGAGCGAGTGGAGCTGCTCTGCTACGCACGTCAAAACCCCGGACCCAGAATCAGGTCGTCTCACGAATGATTTAGCGCCGAGTGCGCCGCACTAACGCGGGCGCGCACGACGGGGAGAGGGCGGCGCCGCGATCCGCACTTCAGCTCCGGCTCGACCACGAAGCTGGTGCTCATTGGGTCAGTCTGCCCGGCCCTGCCAGCGTGGCGGGCGCATGCCGGCTATCGCTGAAAGCCCACACCGGTGCCGCGCCGGCGCTGCGTGTATCAGCTACGCCGGCCTATGGCGGGATTCTGACTTAGAGGCGTTCCCAGTCATAAGTCTCGCAGATGGTAGCCTCAGCGGCCAGTGGCTCTTTCAGCCAAGCGCACGCGACCAGGGCTCTGAAGCTGTGGTTCCTCCTGCACTCGAGCAGGATTACCATTGCAACAACACATCATCTGTAGGGTAAACTAACCTGTCTCACTGTATGGTCTCAAACCCAGCTCACGTTCCCTATTAGTGGGTGAACAATCCAACGCTTGTGAATTCTGCTTCACAATGATAGGAAGAGCCTACATCGAGGATCAAAAGCTGACGCCGCGTATGAACGCTTATCGCCACAAGCCAGTTATCCCTGTGGTAACTTTTCTGACACCTCCCTGCTTAAAACCCAAAAAGCCAGAAGGGATCGTGAGGCCCCGCCACGGTCTGTATTCGTGACTCGAAAAATCAAGATCAAGCGAGCTTTTGCCCTTCTGCTCCACGGGAGGTTTCCGCCCTCCCCTGAGCTCGCTTTAGGACACCTGCTACGCTGACAGGTGTACCGCCTCAGTCAAACTCCCCACCTGCCGCTGTCCCCGAAGCGGTCGCGTCGGGCGGGCGCCGGCCGCTATGCCAGAAGCGAGAGCTCCCCTCGCGCTCCGCCACCGGGTAAGTGAAAAAACGATCAGAGTAGTGGTATTTCACCGGGCGCCGGGACGCCGGGCGGCGGGTCGCCTGCCCCGCCGAAGCGCTAGCCCGCCTCCCACCTTTATTCTACACCTCTCATGTCTCTTCACAGCGCCAGACTAGAGTCAAGCTCAACAGGGTCTTCTTTCCCCGCTGATTCCTCGGGCCCAAGCCCGCTCCCTTTGGCTGTGGTTTCGCTGGATAGTAGGTAGGGACAGTGGGAATCTCGCTCATCCATTCATGCGCCACTAATTAGATGACGCAGGCATTTGGCTACTTATTGAGGTAGAGACACGGAGTCTCCACACCTGTTCCGGGATTGGTAAGGATGGCCCCGCCCCACCCTGGTCACACATCGGTAATTTGTCCAAGACACAAGGTGCCTTGGGACGCAGCCATGAACACACCACGCTGCGCCTCGATGTTAATCGATTTCACACGGGTGCGCTGAATAGAGGCTTCCCCACTGAACAGCCAGGCTCGCCCCGACTGTGGTGCCGCCTCGGACTGCCAGTGTCGCGTCTCTGTACGCGAACACCTAATGCGAAGCGACCGTAGTAGGGGCCCACACGCGATCCAGGTGTCCACTGGGGTCCGTACTCCATCGCACTCTCTCCGCCGCTTCACGCCACTGGGCTGCGACTCAGCTGAGCCCTCTGATCGGCAGTAGCGCTACTGGCCCCTGGCTTGCCCCCCAACCACTGGCACACCCAGAGTACAGCAGGAACCACCGCTACAGGAGCACCCGCCCTGCCGTGACAGTGCTTAGACTTGACGACCCAGAGCTCCTCCAGCTCAGGAGGCTGGGTAAAGCTGGCTCCTGGCGAGTCTGCAGACAGCCACCCCCGGCATCCAGCGCCTCCACCTCCTCGGTGGACAGATTCTAGGCAGACTTTGTGCTGTGGGCGATCCGGCTTGAGAATCATACATTGACACAAGCTTTTGTCACTGGTACTGCCAAGTGGGCGGTGAAGCCACTTGGAGGGAAGTCAGTCCCGACTGGCAACGGTCCTTGTTTCACTCGCTGCCAGTTGTCAAGTGGGAGAGGCCGCTGCCGACAGCTGGTCTCCGGCCGCACTCGCCGACTTTGTCCAACTCTCGGGTCTCGCGGACGAGGCTCTGGGCAGCAGCCCGGCTGTGCCGCCCTCAGGTTTCTGCGGTTTCGTGGACGCTACTACTGGGTTGCGAGGCCAGCAGCAGGGGGAGCAGAACTCCCCACCACACTGGGGCGCAAAAGTCAACTTAGCCACCCTACGGGTGTCCGGCGGGACCACGGGGAGGTGTGACTTTCGCGAGCAGAGCCCAGTCAGTAACTAGCCCACCTCGCTGCCTTAAGAGAGTCATAGTTACTCCCCGCCGCTAATCTGCGCTTCATTGAATTTCTTCACTTTGACATTCAGAGCACTGGCAGAAATCACATCGGCCAACACCCGCTTCGGGCCTTCGCGATGCTTTTGTTTTAATTAAACAGTCGGATTCCCTGGTCCGCACTCAGTTCTAAGCCGCTGCTAGGCGCCGCCGAAGGCGGGCGCCGCCCGACCTCGGGACTCCGCTTCGCTGTCGGATCGCTGGCGCTCGCCGCCTCGCTGGCGAGGCGTCGACGCCGCTGCTAGCGCAGCCGCCGCTGCGTCGCTGAGGCGGCCGCCCGGGCGACGACGTATCGACCACGGCGGGCGCGTGGGCCGCGCCGCCTTTCGAGGTCGGCCGCTGCGGGGATAGGGCGGGGCGGGCGGAGGAGGGGCGAGCGTCGCCGCAGCTGGGGCGATCCACGGAAGGGCCCGGCGCTGCCCAGAGTCGCTGCGCTACAAGGCTGGGCCCGCCGCGGAGCCTCTACGCTGGGGCGCCATTCAGCCCAAGGGCGCCAGCCAGCCTGCCCCCAGCCCGGACCGGACTCCAGCCCTTAGAGCCAATCCTTATCCCGTTACTGGATCCGCTTGCCGACTTCTTTACCTACATTGTTCCAACATGCCAGAGGCTGTTCACCTTTGGAGACCTGCAAGTGGATATGGGTATCGCCCGGCTGCGACTTACACCCCTCTCGGATTTTCACTGGGGCCAGCAGAGCTCACCGACGCCGCCGAACCGCAGACGCTTCTAAGGCGTAGGGGCCCCTCTCGGGGCGAACCCATTCCAGGGGCGGCCCTTCACAAAGAAAGAGAACTCTCCTCGGGCTCCCGCCGCTTCTCCGGATCGGTTATGCCATCAAGACTGCGCCGTTACGCTGGCCCTCCGCACCTCGGATTCGGGATCTGAACCCGACTCCCTTTCGATCGCTCAGGGCAACGGAGGTGCCATCGCCCGCTCTTCGAACGCGCCGCCTATCGCTTAGACCGCACTGACCCATGTTCAACTGCTGTTCACATGGAACCCTGCTCCACTCTCGCCTTCAGCTCGCTTTGAATATTTGCTACTACCACCGAAGATCTGCACCTGCGGCGGCTCCACCCGCCCTCGCGCTTCCAGGCTTCCAGGCTCACCGCAGCTGCCCTCCTACTCGTCAGCGCCCAGCCCCCGCTGGGTGACTGCGACTGCCGCCGACGTCGCCGGTATGGGCCCGACGCCCAGCCTCATCCATTTTCAGGGGCTAGTTGATTCGCAGGTGAGTTGTTACACACTCCTTAGCGGATTCCGACTTCCATGGCCACCGGCCCTGCTGTCTAGATCAACCAACACCTTTTCTGGGGCTCTGATGAGCGCCGCTGGCCGGGCTTTAACCCGGCGCCCGTTTCTATCCCGCAGCGCCAGTTCTGCTTTTACCAAAGTGCGCCCACTGGGCACTCGCGATTCCACGGCGCTGGCTCCAAAGCCAGCGAGCCGCCCCCTTTACCCATTGAAAGTTTGAGAATAGGGTTGAGATCGTTTCGCCCCAAGACCTCTAATCATTCGCTTTACCGGGTAAACTGCCTCATTGCCGAAAGCCAGCTATCCTGAGGGAAACTTCGAGGGAACCAGCTACTAGATGGTTCGATTAGTCTTTCGCCTCTAGACCCGGGTCGGACGCATCGATTTGCACGCCAGACGCTGCCACGGACCTCCACCAGAGTTTCCTCTGGCTTCGCCTGCCCAGGCATAGCTTCACCATCTTTCGGGTCTCTAGCGGCGGCGCCACGCTTCCATCTTCCTCGCCCCTCGCTGGACGGGGAGCGGCGTGACGACGGCTGGTAGGCCTGGGCGACAAGCGTGCCGATCTCACTCGCTGGCGGACGCCGCCTCACCTTTCATTGCGCCAGCTGGCTTTTCCGCGAGACGGGCCTCTGACTCATGCGACGTTGCAGACTCTTGGTCCGTGGTTTTCAAGACGGTCGGTGGTAGCCGATATCGCCGCGACCCCTGGCGCTTCGCAGGCGCGTGCCCGACCGCTCGTTCGCGGCGCGCAGCTGTGGTCGGGCGCATTCGAGGACATGGTCCGCTTCGTTGATTAGCGGCGCGCGGGTCGACGCTCGCTCGCACTCGCTAACGCTGGCGATGGCTCTGCCGCCTCGAGGAGAGGGTCACGCCGCGCCTCGCCACGGGCAGCCGCCTACGGGGAGGAGGCTGGGCGGGCGTCCTTCCTCGCCCTGATTCGGCGACCTGCGTCTGCTTCTAATACCCGCCGCTGCCGCTGCTGGCGGCGCGCCTGGCCACCTGTTCGCCGGAGGCCTTCCCTAGCCCACTCGGAGCCGGTCAAGGGCGACCGCCGCTGAGGAAATGCGCTCGCCAGGGCCGTTGCCGCCGGGCGGCGCGTCCTCGCTCGCCCCGCCTTCGCTCGCCATGGCGGGCTCCTGGACGGAGGGGAGGCTGGAGGCGAGGATCCGCTACGACTACCCGCCGGCCGACCGCGACTCGGGCTGGTTGAATCCTCCTGGCGTGCGACCGCGCTGGCCCCACCCGCTACCTCTTAACGGGTTTCACGCCTCTTGAACTCTCTCTTCAAAGTTCTCAACTTTCCCTTACGGTACTTGTTGGCTATCGGGTCTCGGTACGGTATTTTAGCCTTAGATGGAGCTTTACCACCCGCGGCTGCATTCACGCAACCCACTCCAGAGTTCCGGCCCGCGCGCTGGGGGCCGCCATCGCCTCACACCGCCCTGGCTGGCTGCGCTCGATCACAAGGACTTGGGTCCCCCGAGAGCCCCGCCGGGATGGGGGCTTTGTACGCCACATGTCCCGCGCTCCCACCGCTGAGGGGATTCGGCGCTGGGGCTTTTCCCCTCTTCGCCGCCGCTACTGGAGGGAATCCTCGCAGTTTCTTTTCCTCCGCTGACTAATATGCTTAAATTCAGCGGGGTCGCCACGCCTGATCTGGAGGTCGCAAGCTCCAGAGCGCTATGGGGCGCCGCAGCTGCCGCCGCCGCCGCTTCGCGCGGCGCGGCCGGCCGGCCGGACGGACTGCACGCTGCGTGCCGCGCCGCTGCTCCTCCCTCTCCTCTTTCCAATGCCCCCTCCTCCTCCCTTCAACCGGAAACTCATGGCGCCAGCCACCAGAGAGGGGAGACAACGGAGCGGAGCGGAGCCGGGCAGCGGAGGGACGGAGAGAGACCGCGACACGGAGACTCCCAGCCCGAGACGAGAACCGAAACAGGCATCGCGGCAGAGACGTGCCCTGACCGAGGGGAACCACCGGGACGGCACGACGACGCAGGAGGAGGAGGGGAGGGCGCGCTCGGGACAACGAGCTGGGGTTGCGTCCCCCGCCTCCCCGGCGCCAGGGCCCCGCGCGCAGCGCAGCGACGGCACGGTACCGCCGCGTACTCACCCGCAGACAGCCGCTGCAGCGGGTGGAGCTCCGGGCGAGGCTCCGCGCCTCGCCCTCTCGCCGCTTCTCGCCGCCGCTCACGCGCGGCGTCTCCGACGCCGTCTCTCTCTTCGCTTCTATATTCGGCCGCCGCCAGCCAGACGGGCTGCAAGGCGCCCTCGATGCAGTCAGGACGAGCCCGCCCCAGCTGCTCGTTTCAGGGAGCCGGGAGCGCGGAGCGCTCCCCGAAGCCCGCCTTTAGGGGGACGAGCGTCCCTCTGCGCCGGGCGACGAGGACGACGTCGCCGCCTCGCCGGGGCCGCCGACGGACCTTGGCGAGGCCACTTCAGCCGCGCGCCGTGGAGGGGGCCTCCCCGGGACGGCGCGATTGATCGTCAAGCGACGCCAGACAGGCGAAGTCCCCGGAGGAACCCGGGCCGCAAGTGCTCGGCGTCGGCGATCAATGTGTCCTGCAATTCATTATTACTCAGCAGCTAGCTGCGTTTCTTCATCGACGCACGAGCCGGAGTGATCCACCGCTAAGAGTTGTCTGGCTTTTCGCACCGACTCCGCGGGCGCTGAGGCTGGACCGCCTGCGCGCTTCAGCGGCTGGCCCCTTGGCTTTCGACCGTGACGAGCACACAGGCGCCAATTCCAAACGGAGGGAGAGACAGGAGGGGAAAACCCCACCTTACGCCTCCCAAGGCCGCCCCCAGCGGCGGGGGCCTGCGCGCTCGACCGCCTCCCCGCGCCAGGGGAGACGCCGCTCGCAAGGCTCCTTTTGGCTCGGAGGCGGCTCCAGGCGCTCTGGCTCGGCCCGGCCTTCTGCATCGAGAGGCTGGCGCTTTCGCGCGCCAACGCTGACCGGACCGCGACTCGCCCGCTCGCCGTGGGGACGGCAGCTCGCCCGACCTCGCTCAC
>JAPFBE010000295.1:17500-37500 GCA_034336665.1 Luscinia megarhynchos | reverse complement strand
GGCCGATCGGAAAGGAGACCGCCCTGCTCGAGAAGCGGGGCACCGCCGAGGCTTCCCCCCATGACAGAGAGAAGCCCCGGGGGAGAGGTGCCCGGCCAGCCGAGGGCCCTTTCCGACGCCACCCGAGGAACCACCTCATCGATCGCTCGGAGACAAAGGCCCCGCGGCCACGCTTCCTGGGACAACAGAAAACCGAAAAAGAGGAAAAAAGACAAAAAGCACACTACGCGTCGCACGACCCGTGCTAGCCACGGGGGTCACGGGCCTGCGGCGGGGGCCGGGGGCGGGGGGCGAGACTCGAGACTCAACTCCCCCCTAAAACCCCCATCCGCCCGCCGACGGTCTCGAGCCCGCGCCGGGGACCGGAGGCGGGGGGCGAGACTCGAGACTCAACTCCCCCCAAAACCCCCATCCGCCCGCCGGCACGGATTCTCTCGGTCTCTCTCGCCAGCACACAGCGTCTCTCTGGGCCTTCGCTTCTCGTGGCCCGCGACCCTTTCGTCGTCAGCGCGCTTCTCGGTGCCGCGGCTTAAGGCCGCGTGAGAAAAAGAAGGGAAAAGGCCGGGCGGCCCCCACACTCCGCCACGCCTGAAAAAGCAGAGCCGTTCGCAACCCAGCCCGCCGGGCAGCCACCGCAGCCGGGGCAGCAGGCCAGACCCCACACGCCGCCCGGCCACGGTGGCTCGGATCGCACCAGCCGAGGAGGGAGATGGGGCGAGGCGCCGCCGCCTCGCCCCCCACATCGCCGGGGGCTTTTCTCTCTCGCTTCTCTGTCGCGTTCCGGCCCGCTCTACGGCGCAGCCGGCCACCGCGGCCGGCCGCCACCGCTAAAATGAACACTCCGCCCGCTACGCGGGTCCCCGGCTTAGGGCCGAGGAAGGGGGAACCATGCTTTCAACGAGGCACGGCGGGGAAGGGGTGCCGCCAACCCCGGCCGGCAAAACTCCACGGGGCGACTCCCGTCACCGAGCCCCCACCTTGGGCGAGCCGAGGCGAGGCCGGATGCCCCACCGGCACGCCCCCGCGAACCCTTCCCAGGCGGACGCTCTCTCTGGGCAAGACGGGTCGGGAGCGGGGAACGAGGCCGAGCGAGCCGTGCTCTCGGGGGAGCTCTCGGGGAAGGGGCCGGGGAACCTACCACTCGGCAGGCTCAACGCAACCCCGGCCGCGTCCAGCCCCGGCTGCCGGTAAAAGCGCACCGGACCGGCAGCCGAAGAACGCCGCACCCGCCAGAGCGGGCCGGCCCCGGCTTAAGGCCGGGCGGAAAAAGGACGAGGCGCCGCCGCCTCGCCCGCCACCGTCGCCGGAGGAGCGAGCGGGCACCCGGCTCCCCCTTCTCGCGAAACCGGCAGCAGCCGGGCCGGAGCGGGACACGCGCTCGCGGCTTGGATCTCGCTTCTCTCGGGTCTCCCCGCCTCACCTGGCCTGGGCCGGGGAGCACAGCTCGCATCGCCCGCTTTTCGCGAAGCCGGCAGCAGCCGGGCCGGAGCGGGACACGCGCTCGCGGCTTCGCTCTCGCTTCTCTCGGGTCTCCCCGCCTCACCTGGCCTGGGCCGGGGAGCACAGCTCGCATCGCCCGCTTTTCGCGAAACCGGCAGCAGCCGGGCCGGAGCGGGACACGCGCTCGCGGCTTCGCTCTCGCTTCTCTCGGGTCTCCCCGCCTCACCTGGCCTGGGCCGGGGAGCACAGCTCGCATCGCTCGCTTTTCGCGAAACCGGCAGCAGCCGGGCCGGAGCGGGACACGCGCTCGCGGCTTCGCTCTCGCTTCTCTCGGGTCTCCCCGCCTCACCTGGCCTGGGCCGGGGAGCACAGCTCGCATCGCCCGCTTTTCGCGAAGCCGGCAGCAGCCGGGCCGGAGCGGGACACGCGCTCGCGGCTTCGCTCTCGCTTCTCTCGGGTCTCCCCGCCTCACCTGGCCTGGGCCGGGGAGCACAGCTCGCATCGCCCGCTTTTCGCGAAACCGGCAGCAGCCGGGCCGGAGCGGGACACGCGCTCGCGGCTTCGCTCTCGCTTCTCTCGGGTCTCCCCGCCTCACCTGGCCTGGGCCGGGGAGCACAGCTCGCATCGCCCGCTTTTCGCGAAACCGGCAGCAGCCGGGCCGGAGCGGGACACGCGCTCGCGGCTTCGCTCTCGCTTCTCTCGGGTCTCCCCGCCTCACCTGGCCTGGGCCGGGGAGCACAGCTCGCATCGCCCGCTTTTCGCGAAACCGGCAGCAGCCGGGCCGGAGCGGGACACGCGCTCGCGGCTTCGCTCTCGCTTCTCTCGGGTCTCCCCGCCTCACCTGGCCTGGGCCGGGGAGCACAGCTCGCATCGCCCGCTTTTCGCGAAGCCGGCAGCAGCCGGGCCGGAGCGGGACACGCGCTCGCGGCTTCGCTCTCGCTTCTCGGGTCTCCCCGCCTCGCCTGGCCCGGGCCGGGGAGCAGCTCGCCTCGCTTCCACCTGTCCTAGTACACTGGGTGGTACGGGAATGCCGGACAAAGCCCCGGGAGAGTCCTTGCCGTGCATTGGCGGTACGGTTCCTGAGCCGGCACGACCGCCCCGCGCGGCCGCCCTTTTCCGCCTACGGACACAGGCACCGCACAGCCTGCGGGGAGACGGCCCGTAACCTCGTCTCCCATAATACGGACAAGCGGGGCCCAGGCGGCCGACGAGCACAAGAGAACGAAGCCTAGGTGACCGGGGTGGCGCAGCGGAGCACGCCGCCTCCTACGATGAGGCAGCCGGAGGCAGCCGAAAACAGCGACCCCTTAGCGCACTTCCGAGGACACCAGGTCTACCCAGCCAGCGGGGTAGACCTGGTGTCCGCCGGCATTCCCGCTTAAGGGGTAGACCTGGTGTCCGCCGGCATTCCCGCTTAAGGGGTAGACCTGGTGTCCGCCTGCATTCGCGATTAAGGGGTAGACCTGGTGTCCGCCGGCATTCCCGCTTAAGGGGTAGACCTGGTGTCCGCCTGCATTCGCGATTAAGGGGTAGACCTGGTGTCCGCCTGCATTCCCGCTTAAGGGGTAGACCTGGTGTCCGCCGGCATTCGCGATTAAGGGGTAGACCTGGTGTCCGCCTGCATTCCCGCTTAAGGGGTAGACCTGGTGTCCGCCGGCATTCCCGCTTAAGGGGTAGACCTGGTGTCCGCCGGCATTCCCGCTTAAGGGGTAGACCTGGTGTCCGCCGGCATTCCCGCTTAAGGGGTAGACCTGGTGTCCGCCTGCATTCGCGATTAAGGGGTAGACCTGGTGTCCGCCGGCATTCCCGCTTAAGGGGGTAGACCTGGTGTCCGCCGGCATTCCCGCTTAAGGGGTAGACCTGGTGTCCGCCTGCATTCGCGATTAAGGGGTAGACCTGGTGTCCGCCGGCATTCCCGCTTAAGGGGGTAGACCTGGTGTCCGCCGGCATTCCCGCTTAAGGGGTAGACCTGGTGTCCGCCTGCATTCCCGCTTAAGGGGGTAGACCTGGTGTCCGCCGGCATTCGCGATTAAGGGGTAGACCTGGTGTCCGCCTGCATTCCCGCTTAAGGGGTAGACCTGGTGTCCGCCGGCATTCGCGATTAAGGGGTAGACCTGGTGTCCGCCTGCATTCCCGCTTAAGGGGTAGACCTGGTGTCCGCCGGCATTCCCGCTTAAGGGGTAGACCTGGTGTCCGCCGGCATTCGCGATTAAGGGGTAGACCTGGTGTCCGCCTGCATTCCCGCTTAAGGGGTAGACCTGGTGTCCGCCGGCATTCCCGCTTAAGGGGGTAGACCTGGTGTCCGCCGGCATTCGCGATTAAGGGGTAGACCTGGTGTCCGCCTGCATTCCCGCTTAAGGGGTAGACCTGGTGTCCGCCGGCATTCGCGATTAAGGGGTAGACCTGGTGTCCGCCGGCATTCCCGCTTAAGGGGTAGACCTGGTGTCCGCCGGCATTCGCGATTAAGGGGTAGACCTGGTGTCCGCCTGCATTCCCGCTTAAGGGGTAGACCTGGTGTCCGCCGGCATTCCCGCTTAAGGGGTAGACCTGGTGTCCGCCGGCATTCGCGATTAAGGGGTAGACCTGGTGTCCGCCTGCATTCCCGCTTAAGGGGTAGACCTGGTGTCCGCCGGCATTCCCGCTTAAGGGGTAGACCTGGTGTCCGCCGGCATTCCCGCTTAAGGGGGTAGACCTGGTGTCCGCCGGCATTCCCGCTTAAGGGGTAGACCTGGTGTCCGCCTGCATTCCCGCTTAAGGGGTAGACCTGGTGTCCGCCGGCATTCCCGCTTAAGGGGTAGACCTGGTGTCCGCCGGCATTCCCGCTTAAGGGGTAGACCTGGTGTCCGCCGGCATTCCCGCTTAAGGGGGTAGACCTGGTGTCCGCCTGCATTCCCGCTTAAGGGGTAGACCTGGTGTCCGCCTGCATTCCCGCTTAAGGGGTAGACCTGGTGTCCGCCGGCATTCGCGATTAAGGGGTAGACCTGGTGTCCGCCTGCATTCCCGCTTAAGGGGTAGACCTGGTGTCCGCCGGCATTCCCGCTTAAGGGGGTAGACCTGGTGTCCGCCGGCATTCCCGCTTAAGGGGGTAGACCTGGTGTCCGCCGGCATTCCCGCTTAAGGGGTAGACCTGGTGTCCGCCTGCATTCGCGATTAAGGGGTAGACCTGGTGTCCGCCTGCATTCCCGCTTAAGGGGTAGACCTGGTGTCCGCCGGCATTCGCGATTAAGGGGTAGACCTGGTGTCCGCCTGCATTCCCGCTTAAGGGGGTAGACCTGGTGTCCGCCGGCATTCCCGCTTAAGGGGGTAGACCTGGTGTCCGCCTGCATTCCCGCGTTAAGGGGTAGACCTGGTGTCCGCCGGCATTCCCGCTTAAGGGGTAGACCTGGTGTCCGCCTGCATTCCCGCGTTAAGGGGTAGACCTGGTGTCCGCCGGCATTCCCGCTTAAGGGGTAGACCTGGTGTCCGCCTGCATTCGCGATTAAGGGGTAGACCTGGTGTCCGCCTGCATTCCCGCTTAAGGGGGTAGACCTGGTGTCCGCCGGCATTCGCGATTAAGGGGTAGACCTGGTGTCCGCCGGCATTCCCGCTTAAGGGGGTAGACCTGGTGTCCGCCGGCATTCGCGATTAAGGGGGTAGACCTGGTGTCCGCCTGCATTCCCGCTTAAGGGGTAGACCTGGTGTCCGCCGGCATTCCCGCTTAAGGGGTAGACCTGGTGTCCGCCTGCATTCCCGCTTAAGGGGGTAGACCTGGTGTCCGCCGGCATTCGCGATTAAGGGGGTAGACCTGGTGTCCGCCTGCATTCCCGCTTAAGGGGTAGACCTGGTGTCCGCCTGCATTCGCGTTAAGGGGTAGACCTGGTGTCCGCCGGCATTCGCGTTAAGGGGTAGACCTGGTGTCCGCCGGCATTCCCGCTTAAGGGGGTAGACCTGGTGTCCGCCTGCATTCGCGATTAAGGGGGTAGACCTGGTGTCCGCCGTCATTCCCGCTTAAGGGGGTAGACCTGGTGTCCGCCGGCATTCCCGCGTTAAGGGGTAGACCTGGTGTCCGCCTGCATTCCCGCTTAAGGGGTAGACCTGGTGTCCGCCGGCATTCGCGATTAAGGGGGTAGACCTGGTGTCCGCCTGCATTCCCGCTTAAGGGGTAGACCTGGTGTCCGCCGGCATTCGCGATTAAGGGGTAGACCTGGTGTCCGCCGGCATTCCCGCTTAAGGGGTAGACCTGGTGTCCGCCGGCATTCCCGCTTAAGGGGTAGACCTGGTGTCCGCCGGCATTCGCGATTAAGGGGTAGACCTGGTGTCCGCCTGCATTCCCGCTTAAGGGGTAGACCTGGTGTCCGCCGGCATTCGCGTTAAGGGGTAGACCTGGTGTCCGCCTGCATTCCCGCTTAAGGGGTAGACCTGGTGTCCGCCGGCATTCCCGCTTAAGGGGTAGACCTGGTGTCCGCCGGCATTCGCGATTAAGGGGGTAGACCTGGTGTCCGCCTGCATTCCCGCTTAAGGGGTAGACCTGGTGTCCGCCGGCATTCCCGCTTAAGGGGGTAGACCTGGTGTCCGCCGGCATTCGCGATTAAGGGGGTAGACCTGGTGTCCGCCTGCATTCCCGCTTAAGGGGTAGACCTGGTGTCCGCCGGCATTCGCGATTAAGGGGTAGACCTGGTGTCCGCCTGCATTCCCGCTTAAGGGGTAGACCTGGTGTCCGCCGGCATTCCCGCTTAAGGGGTAGACCTGGTGTCCGCCGGCATTCGCGATTAAGGGGTAGACCTGGTGTCCGCCTGCATTCCCGCTTAAGGGGTAGACCTGGTGTCCGCCGGCATTCCCGCTTAAGGGGGTAGACCTGGTGTCCGCCGGCATTCCCGCTTAAGGGGTAGACCTGGTGTCCGCCGGCATTCCCGCTTAAGGGGTAGACCTGGTGTCCGCCTGCATTCGCGATTAAGGGGGTAGACCTGGTGTCCGCCGGCATTCCCGCTTAAGGGGGTAGACCTGGTGTCCGCCGGCATTCCCGCTTAAGGGGTAGACCTGGTGTCCGCCTGCATTCGCGTTAAGGGGTAGACCTGGTGTCCGCCGGCATTCCCGCTTAAGGGGGTAGACCTGGTGTCCGCCGGCATTCCCGCTTAAGGGGTAGACCTGGTGTCCGCCTGCATTCCCGCTTAAGGGGTAGACCTGGTGTCCGCCGGCATTCCCGCTTAAGGGGGTAGACCTGGTGTCCGCCGGCATTCCCGCTTAAGGGGTAGACCTGGTGTCCGCCGGCATTCCGCGTTAAGGGGTAGACCTGGTGTCCGCCTGCATTCGCGATTAAGGGGGTAGACCTGGTGTCCGCCTGCATTCCCGCTTAAGGGGTAGACCTGGTGTCCGCCGGCATTCCCGCGTTAAGGGGTAGACCTGGTGTCCGCCTGCATTCCCGCTTAAGGGGGTAGACCTGGTGTCCGCCGGCATTCCCGCTTAAGGGGGTAGACCTGGTGTCCGCCTGCATTCCCGCTTAAGGGGTAGACCTGGTGTCCGCCGGCATTCCCGCTTAAGGGGTAGACCTGGTGTCCGCCTGCATTCGCGATTAAGGGGTAGACCTGGTGTCCGCCTGCATTCCCGCTTAAGGGGTAGACCTGGTGTCCGCCGGCATTCGCGATTAAGGGGTAGACCTGGTGTCCGCCTGCATTCCCGCTTAAGGGGTAGACCTGGTGTCCGCCGGCATTCGCGATTAAGGGGTAGACCTGGTGTCCGCCTGCATTCCCGCTTAAGGGGTAGACCTGGTGTCCGCCGGCATTCGCGTTAAGGGGTAGACCTGGTGTCCGCCGGCATTCCCGCTTAAGGGGTAGACCTGGTGTCCGCCGGCATTCCCGCTTAAGGGGTAGACCTGGTGTCCGCCGGCATTCGCGATTAAGGGGTAGACCTGGTGTCCGCCTGCATTCCCGCTTAAGGGGGTAGACCTGGTGTCCGCCGGCATTCGCGTTAAGGGGTAGACCTGGTGTCCGCCTGCATTCCCGCTTAAGGGGTAGACCTGGTGTCCGCCGGCATTCGCGTTAAGGGGTAGACCTGGTGTCCGCCGGCATTCCCGCTTAAGGGGTAGACCTGGTGTCCGCCGGCATTCCGCGTTAAGGGGTAGACCTGGTGTCCGCCGGCATTCCGCGTTAAGGGGTAGACCTGGTGTCCGCCTGCATTCCCGCTTAAGGGGTAGACCTGGTGTCCGCCGGCATTCCCGCTTAAGGGGGTAGACCTGGTGTCCGCCGGCATTCCCGCTTAAGGGGGTAGACCTGGTGTCCGCCGGCATTCCCGCTTAAGGGGGTAGACCTGGTGTCCGCCTGCATTCCCGCTTAAGGGGTAGACCTGGTGTCCGCCGGCATTCCCGCTTAAGGGGTAGACCTGGTGTCCGCCGGCATTCCCGCTTAAGGGGTAGACCTGGTGTCCGCCTGCATTCGCGTTAAGGGGTAGACCTGGTGTCCGCCGGCATTCCCGCTTAAGGGGTAGACCTGGTGTCCGCCTGCATTCCCGCTTAAGGGGTAGACCTGGTGTCCGCCGGCATTCGCGATTAAGGGGTAGACCTGGTGTCCGCCTGCATTCCCGCTTAAGGGGTAGACCTGGTGTCCGCCGGCATTCGCGATTAAGGGGGTAGACCTGGTGTCCGCCTGCATTCCCGCTTAAGGGGGTAGACCTGGTGTCCGCCGGCATTCCCGCTTAAGGGGTAGACCTGGTGTCCGCCTGCATTCGCGATTAAGGGGGTAGACCTGGTGTCCGCCGGCATTCGCGATTAAGGGGGTAGACCTGGTGTCCGCCGGCATTCGCGATTAAGGGGTAGACCTGGTGTCCGCCTGCATTCCCGCTTAAGGGGGTAGACCTGGTGTCCGCCGGCATTCCCGCTTAAGGGGTAGACCTGGTGTCCGCCTGCATTCCCGCTTAAGGGGGTAGACCTGGTGTCCGCCGGCATTCCCGCTTAAGGGGTAGACCTGGTGTCCGCCTGCATTCGCGATTAAGGGGTAGACCTGGTGTCCGCCGGCATTCCCGCTTAAGGGGTAGACCTGGTGTCCGCCTGCATTCCCGCTTAAGGGGGTAGACCTGGTGTCCGCCTGCATTCGCGATTAAGGGGTAGACCTGGTGTCCGCCGGCATTCCCGCTTAAGGGGTAGACCTGGTGTCCGCCGGCATTCGCGATTAAGGGGTAGACCTGGTGTCCGCCTGCATTCCCGCTTAAGGGGTAGACCTGGTGTCCGCCGGCATTCCCGCTTAAGGGGTAGACCTGGTGTCCGCCTGCATTCCCGCTTAAGGGGTAGACCTGGTGTCCGCCGGCATTCCCGCTTAAGGGGTAGACCTGGTGTCCGCCTGCATTCGCGATTAAGGGGTAGACCTGGTGTCCGCCTGCATTCCCGCTTAAGGGGTAGACCTGGTGTCCGCCGGCATTCGCGTTAAGGGGGTAGACCTGGTGTCCGCCTGCATTCCCGCTTAAGGGGTAGACCTGGTGTCCGCCGGCATTCCCGCTTAAGGGGTAGACCTGGTGTCCGCCTGCATTCGCGTTAAGGGGTAGACCTGGTGTCCGCCTGTCATTCCCGCTTAAGGGGGTAGACCTGGTGTCCGCCGGCATTCCGCTTGATTAAGGGGGTAGACCTGGTGTCCGCCTGCATTCCCGCTTAAAGGGGGTAGACCTGGTGTCCGCCGGCATTCGCGATTAAGGGGTAGACCTGGTGTCCGCCTGCATTCCACGGCAAGGGGTAGACCTGGTGTCCGCCGGCATTCCCGCTTAAAGGGGTAGACCTGGTGTCCGCCGGCATTCGCGATTAAGGGGTAGACCTGGTGTCCGCCTGCATTCCCGCTTAAGGGGTAGACCTGGTGTCCGCCGGCATTCCCGCGCTTAAGGGGTAGACCTGGTGTCCGCCGGCATTCGCGATTAAGGGGTAGACCTGGTGTCCGCCGGCATTCCCGCTTAAGGGGTAGACCTGGTGTCCGCCGGCATTCGCGATTAAGGGGGTAGACCTGGTGTCCGCCTGCATTCCCGCTTAAGGGGGTAGACCTGGTGTCCGCCGGCATTCGCGATTAAGGGGTAGACCTGGTGTCCGCCTGCATTCCCGCTTAAGGGGGTAGACCTGGTGTCCGCCGGCATTCCCGCTTAAGGGGTAGACCTGGTGTCCGCCGGCATTCCCGCGTTAAGGGGGTAGACCTGGTGTCCGCCGGCATTCCCGCTTAAAGGGGGTAGACCTGGTGTCCGCCGGCATTCCCGCTTAAGGGGGTAGACCTGGTGTCCGCCGGCATTCCCGCTTAAGGGGTAGACCTGGTGTCCGCCTGCATTCCCGCTTAAGGGGTAGACCTGGTGTCCGCCGGCATTCCCGCTTAAGGGGGTAGACCTGGTGTCCGCCGGCATTCCCGCTTAAGGGGGTAGACCTGGTGTCCGCCTGCATTCCCGCGTTAAGGGGTAGACCTGGTGTCCGCCGGCATTCCCGCTTAAGGGGGTAGACCTGGTGTCCGCCGGCATTCCCGCTTAAGGGGTAGACCTGGTGTCCGCCGGCATTCGCGTTAAGGGGTAGACCTGGTGTCCGCCGGCATTCCCGCTTAAGGGGGTAGACCTGGTGTCCGCCGGCATTCCCGCTTAAGGGGTAGACCTGGTGTCCGCCTGCATTCCCGCTTAAGGGGGTAGACCTGGTGTCCGCCGGCATTCCCGCTTAAGGGGTAGACCTGGTGTCCGCCGGCATTCCCGCTTAAGGGGGTAGACCTGGTGTCCGCCGGCATTCGCGATTAAGGGGTAGACCTGGTGTCCGCCTGCATTCCCGCTTAAGGGGTAGACCTGGTGTCCGCCGGCATTCCCGCGTTAAGGGGTAGACCTGGTGTCCGCCTGCATTCCCGCTTAAGGGGTAGACCTGGTGTCCGCCGGCATTCGCGATTAAGGGGTAGACCTGGTGTCCGCCGGCATTCCCGCTTAAGGGGTAGACCTGGTGTCCGCCGGCATTCCCGCTTAAGGGGTAGACCTGGTGTCCGCCGGCATTCCCGCTTAAGGGGTAGACCTGGTGTCCGCCTGCATTCCCGCTTAAGGGGTAGACCTGGTGTCCGCCGGCATTCCCGCTTAAGGGGTAGACCTGGTGTCCGCCGGCATTCGCGATTAAGGGGTAGACCTGGTGTCCGCCGGCATTCCCGCGTTAAGGGGTAGACCTGGTGTCCGCCGGCATTCCGCTTAAGGGGTAGACCTGGTGTCCGCCGGCATTCCCGCGTTAAGGGGTAGACCTGGTGTCCGCCGGCATTCCCGCTTAAGGGGGTAGACCTGGTGTCCGCCGGCATTCGCGATTAAGGGGTAGACCTGGTGTCCGCCTGCATTCCCGCTTAAGGGGTAGACCTGGTGTCCGCCGGCATTCGCGATTAAGGGGTAGACCTGGTGTCCGCCTGCATTCCCGCTTAAGGGGGTAGACCTGGTGTCCGCCGGCATTCGCGATTAAGGGGGTAGACCTGGTGTCCGCCTGCATTCCCGCTTAAGGGGTAGACCTGGTGTCCGCCTGCATTCGCGATTAAGGGGGTAGACCTGGTGTCCGCCGGCATTCCCGCTTAAGGGGTAGACCTGGTGTCCGCCGGCATTCGCGTTAAGGGGTAGACCTGGTGTCCGCCTGCATTCCCGCTTAAGGGGTAGACCTGGTGTCCGCCGGCATTCGCGATTAAGGGGTAGACCTGGTGTCCGCCTGCATTCCCGCTTAAGGGGTAGACCTGGTGTCCGCCGGCATTCGCGATTAAGGGGGTAGACCTGGTGTCCGCCTGCATTCCCGCTTAAGGGGTAGACCTGGTGTCCGCCGGCATTCCCGCTTAAGGGGGTAGACCTGGTGTCCGCCGGCATTCGCGATTAAGGGGGTAGACCTGGTGTCCGCCGGCATTCCCGCTTAAGGGGTAGACCTGGTGTCCGCCGGCATTCGCGATTAAGGGGTAGACCTGGTGTCCGCCTGCATTCCCGCTTGATTAAGGGGGTAGACCTGGTGTCCGCCGGCATTCCCGCTTAAGGGGGTAGACCTGGTGTCCGCCTGCATTCCCGCTTAAGGGGTAGACCTGGTGTCCGCCGGCATTCCGCTTAAGGGGTAGACCTGGTGTCCGCCGTGCATTCCCGCTTAAGGGGTAGACCTGGTGTCCGCCTGCATTCCCGCTTAAGGGGGTAGACCTGGTGTCCGCCATGCATTCGCGATTAAGGGGGTAGACCTGGTGTCCGCCTGCATTCCCGCTTAAGGGGTAGACCTGGTGTCCGCCTGCATTCGCGATTAAGGGGTAGACCTGGTGTCCGCCTGCATTCCCGCTTAAGGGGTAGACCTGGTGTCCGCCGGCATTCCCGCTTAAGGGGTAGACCTGGTGTCCGCCTGCATTCGCGTTAAGGGGTAGACCTGGTGTCCGCCGGCATTCCCGCTTAAGGGGGTAGACCTGGTGTCCGCCGGCATTCCCGCTTAAGGGGGTAGACCTGGTGTCCGCCTGCATTCGCGATTAAGGGGTAGACCTGGTGTCCGCCGGCATTCGCGATTAAGGGGGTAGACCTGGTGTCCGCCGGCATTCCCGCTTAAGGGGGTAGACCTGGTGTCCGCCTGCATTCCCGATTAAGGGGGTAGACCTGGTGTCCGCCGGCATTCCCGCTTAAGGGGTAGACCTGGTGTCCGCCGGCATTCCCGCTTAAGGGGTAGACCTGGTGTCCGCCGGCATTCCCGCTTAAGGGGTAGACCTGGTGTCCGCCTGCATTCGCGATTAAGGGGTAGACCTGGTGTCCGCCGGCATTCCCGCTTAAGGGGGTAGACCTGGTGTCCGCCTGCATTCCCGCTTAAGGGGTAGACCTGGTGTCCGCCTGCATTCGCGATTAAGGGGTAGACCTGGTGTCCGCCGGCATTCCCGCTTAAAGGGGTAGACCTGGTGTCCGCCGGCATTCGCGATTAAGGGGGTAGACCTGGTGTCCGCCTGCATTCCCGCTTAAGGGGGTAGACCTGGTGTCCGCCGGCATTCCCGCTTAAGGGGGTAGACCTGGTGTCCGCCTGCATTCCCGCTTAAGGGGTAGACCTGGTGTCCGCCTGCATTCCCGCTTAAGGGGTAGACCTGGTGTCCGCCGGCATTCGCGTTAAGGGGGTAGACCTGGTGTCCGCCTGCATTCCCGCTTAAGGGGGTAGACCTGGTGTCCGCCGGCATTCCCGCTTAAGGGGGTAGACCTGGTGTCCGCCTGCATTCGCGATTAAGGGGGTAGACCTGGTGTCCGCCTGCATTCCCGCTTAAGGGGTAGACCTGGTGTCCGCCGGCATTCGCGATTAAGGGGTAGACCTGGTGTCCGCCTGCATTCCCGCTTAAGGGGGTAGACCTGGTGTCCGCCGGCATTCCCGCTTAAGGGGGTAGACCTGGTGTCCGCCGGCATTCCGCTTAAGGGGGTAGACCTGGTGTCCGCCTGCATTCCCGCTTAAGGGGGTAGACCTGGTGTCCGCCGGCATTCCCGCTTAAGGGGTAGACCTGGTGTCCGCCGGCATTCCCGCTTAAGGGGGTAGACCTGGTGTCCGCCGGCATTCGCGATTAAGGGGTAGACCTGGTGTCCGCCTGCATTCCGCGTTAAGGGGGTAGACCTGGTGTCCGCCGGCATTCCCGCTTAAGGGGTAGACCTGGTGTCCGCCGGCATTCCCGCGTTAAGGGGTAGACCTGGTGTCCGCCTGCATTCCCGCTTAAGGGGTAGACCTGGTGTCCGCCGGCATTCCCGCTTAAGGGGTAGACCTGGTGTCCGCCTGCATTCGCGATTAAGGGGTAGACCTGGTGTCCGCCGGCATTCCCGCTTAAGGGGGTAGACCTGGTGTCCGCCGGCATTCCCGCTTAAGGGGTAGACCTGGTGTCCGCCTGCATTCGCGATTAAGGGGTAGACCTGGTGTCCGCCGGCATTCCCGCTTAAGGGGTAGACCTGGTGTCCGCCGGCATTCGCGATTAAGGGGTAGACCTGGTGTCCGCCTGCATTCGCGATTAAGGGGTAGACCTGGTGTCCGCCGGCATTCCCGCTTAAGGGGGTAGACCTGGTGTCCGCCTGCATTCCCGCTTAAGGGGTAGACCTGGTGTCCGCCTGCATTCCCGCTTAAGGGGGTAGACCTGGTGTCCGCCGGCATTCCGCGGTTAAGGGGTAGACCTGGTGTCCGCCTGCATTCCCGCTTAAGGGGTAGACCTGGTGTCCGCCTGCATTCGCGATTAAGGGGTAGACCTGGTGTCCGCCGGCATTCCCGCTTAAGGGGTAGACCTGGTGTCCGCCGGCATTCCCGCTTAAGGGGTAGACCTGGTGTCCGCCTGCATTCGCGATTAAGGGGGTAGACCTGGTGTCCGCCGGCATTCCCGCTTAAGGGGTAGACCTGGTGTCCGCCGGCATTCGCGATTAAGGGGGTAGACCTGGTGTCCGCCTGCATTCCCGCTTAAGGGGTAGACCTGGTGTCCGCCGGCATTCGCGATTAAGGGGGTAGACCTGGTGTCCGCCTGCATTCCCGCTTAAGGGGTAGACCTGGTGTCCGCCGGCATTCGCGATTAAGGGGGTAGACCTGGTGTCCGCCTGCATTCCCGCTTAAGGGGTAGACCTGGTGTCCGCCGGCATTCCCGCTTAAGGGGTAGACCTGGTGTCCGCCGGCATTCGCGATTAAGGGGTAGACCTGGTGTCCGCCTGCATTCCCGCTTAAGGGGGTAGACCTGGTGTCCGCCGGCATTCCCGCTTAAGGGGTAGACCTGGTGTCCGCCGGCATTCGCGATTAAGGGGGTAGACCTGGTGTCCGCCTGCATTCCCGCTTAAGGGGTAGACCTGGTGTCCGCCGGCATTCCCGCTTAAGGGGTAGACCTGGTGTCCGCCGGCATTCCCGCTTAAGGGGTAGACCTGGTGTCCGCCGGCATTCGCGATTAAGGGGTAGACCTGGTGTCCGCCTGCATTCCCGCTTAAGGGGGTAGACCTGGTGTCCGCCGGCATTCCCGCTTAAGGGGGTAGACCTGGTGTCCGCCGGCATTCGCGATTAAGGGGTAGACCTGGTGTCCGCCTGCATTCCCGCTTAAGGGGTAGACCTGGTGTCCGCCGGCATTCCCGCTTAAGGGGGTAGACCTGGTGTCCGCCGGCATTCCCGCTTAAGGGGGTAGACCTGGTGTCCGCCGGCATTCCGCTTAAGGGGGTAGACCTGGTGTCCGCCTGCATTCCCGCTTAAGGGGTAGACCTGGTGTCCGCCGGCATTCCCGCTTAAGGGGTAGACCTGGTGTCCGCCTGCATTCCCGCTTAAGGGGTAGACCTGGTGTCCGCCTGCATTCGCGATTAAGGGGGTAGACCTGGTGTCCGCCGGCATTCCCGCTTAAGGGGTAGACCTGGTGTCCGCCGGCATTCCCGCTTAAGGGGTAGACCTGGTGTCCGCCGGCATTCGCGATTAAGGGGTAGACCTGGTGTCCGCCGGCATTCCCGCTTAAGGGGGTAGACCTGGTGTCCGCCGGCATTCCCGCTTAAGGGGGTAGACCTGGTGTCCGCCGGCATTCCGGCTTAAGGGGTAGACCTGGTGTCCGCCGGCATTCCCGCTTAAGGGGTAGACCTGGTGTCCGCCGGCATTCCCGCTTAAGGGGTAGACCTGGTGTCCGCCTGCATTCGCGTTAAGGGGTAGACCTGGTGTCCGCCGGCATTCGCGATTAAGGGGTAGACCTGGTGTCCGCCGGCATTCCGCGTTAAGGGGTAGACCTGGTGTCCGCCTGCATTCCCGCTTAAGGGGTAGACCTGGTGTCCGCCGGCATTCCCGCTTAAGGGGGTAGACCTGGTGTCCGCCTGCATTCCCGCTTAAGGGGGTAGACCTGGTGTCCGCCGGCATTCCCGCTTAAGGGGTAGACCTGGTGTCCGCCTGCATTCGCGATTAAGGGGTAGACCTGGTGTCCGCCGGCATTCCCGCTTAAGGGGGTAGACCTGGTGTCCGCCTGCATTCCGCGTTAAGGGGTAGACCTGGTGTCCGCCTGCATTCGCGATTAAGGGGGTAGACCTGGTGTCCGCCGGCATTCCCGCTTAAGGGGGTAGACCTGGTGTCCGCCGGCATTCGCGTTAAGGGGTAGACCTGGTGTCCGCCTGCATTCGCGATTAAGGGGTAGACCTGGTGTCCGCCTGCATTCCCGCTTAAGGGGTAGACCTGGTGTCCGCCGGCATTCCCGCTTAAGGGGGTAGACCTGGTGTCCGCCTGCATTCCCGCTTAAGGGGTAGACCTGGTGTCCGCCTGGCATTCGCGTTAAGGGGTAGACCTGGTGTCCGCCTGCATTCCCGCTTAAGGGGTAGACCTGGTGTCCGCCTGCATTCGCGTTAAGGGGTAGACCTGGTGTCCGCCGGCATTCCCGCTTAAGGGGTAGACCTGGTGTCCGCCGGCATTCCCGCTTAAGGGGTAGACCTGGTGTCCGCCTGCATTCCGCGTTAAGGGGTAGACCTGGTGTCCGCCGGCATTCCCGCTTAAGGGGTAGACCTGGTGTCCGCCGGCATTCGCGATTAAGGGGGTAGACCTGGTGTCCGCCTGCATTCCCGCTTAAGGGGTAGACCTGGTGTCCGCCGGCATTCGCGATTAAGGGGTAGACCTGGTGTCCGCCTGCATTCCCGCTTAAGGGGTAGACCTGGTGTCCGCCGGCATTCCCGCTTAAGGGGGTAGACCTGGTGTCCGCCGGCATTCGCGTTAAGGGGTAGACCTGGTGTCCGCCTGCATTCCCGCTTAAGGGGGTAGACCTGGTGTCCGCCGGCATTCCCGCTTAAGGGGGTAGACCTGGTGTCCGCCGGCATTCGCGTTAAGGGGTAGACCTGGTGTCCGCCTGCATTCCCGCTTAAGGGGTAGACCTGGTGTCCGCCGGCATTCCCGCTTAAGGGGGTAGACCTGGTGTCCGCCTGCATTCCCGCTTAAGGGGGTAGACCTGGTGTCCGCCGGCATTCGCGATTAAGGGGTAGACCTGGTGTCCGCCTGCATTCCCGCTTAAGGGGGTAGACCTGGTGTCCGCCGGCATTCCCGCTTAAGGGGTAGACCTGGTGTCCGCCGGCATTCGCGATTAAGGGGTAGACCTGGTGTCCGCCTGCATTCCCGCTTAAGGGGTAGACCTGGTGTCCGCCGGCATTCCCGCTTAAGGGGGTAGACCTGGTGTCCGCCGGCATTCCCGCTTAAGGGGTAGACCTGGTGTCCGCCTGCATTCCCGCTTAAGGGGGTAGACCTGGTGTCCGCCGGCATTCCCGCTTAAGGGGTAGACCTGGTGTCCGCCGGCATTCCCGCTTAAGGGGTAGACCTGGTGTCCGCCTGCATTCGCGATTAAGGGGTAGACCTGGTGTCCGCCGGCATTCCCGCTTAAGGGGTAGACCTGGTGTCCGCCGGCATTCCCGCTTAAGGGGGTAGACCTGGTGTCCGCCTGCATTCGCGATTAAGGGGTAGACCTGGTGTCCGCCGGCATTCCCGCTTAAGGGGTAGACCTGGTGTCCGCCGGCATTCCCGCTTAAGGGGTAGACCTGGTGTCCGCCTGCATTCCGCTTAAGGGGTAGACCTGGTGTCCGCCGGCATTCCCGCTTAAGGGGGTAGACCTGGTGTCCGCCGGCATTCCCGCTTAAGGGGTAGACCTGGTGTCCGCCGGCATTCGCGATTAAGGGGTAGACCTGGTGTCCGCCTGCATTCCCGCTTAAGGGGTAGACCTGGTGTCCGCCGGCATTCCCGCGTTAAAGGGGTAGACCTGGTGTCCGCCGGCATTCCCGCTTAAGGGGTAGACCTGGTGTCCGCCGGCATTCGCGATTAAGGGGTAGACCTGGTGTCCGCCGGCATTCCCGCTTAAGGGGGTAGACCTGGTGTCCGCCGGCATTCGCGATTAAGGGGTAGACCTGGTGTCCGCCTGCATTCCCGATTAAGGGGTAGACCTGGTGTCCGCCGGCATTCCCGCTTAAGGGGGTAGACCTGGTGTCCGCCTGCATTCGCGATTAAGGGGTAGACCTGGTGTCCGCCGGCATTCCCGCTTAAGGGGTAGACCTGGTGTCCGCCGGCATTCGCGATTAAGGGGTAGACCTGGTGTCCGCCGGCATTCGCGATTAAGGGGTAGACCTGGTGTCCGCCGGCATTCCCGCTTAAGGGGGTAGACCTGGTGTCCGCCGTCATTCCCGCTTAAGGGGTAGACCTGGTGTCCGCCGGCATTCCCGCTTAAGGGGGTAGACCTGGTGTCCGCCTGCATTCCCGCTTAAGGGGTAGACCTGGTGTCCGCCGGCATTCCCGCTTAAGGGGTAGACCTGGTGTCCGCCGGCATTCGCGATTAAGGGGGTAGACCTGGTGTCCGCCTGCATTCCCGCTTAAGGGGTAGACCTGGTGTCCGCCGGCATTCCCGCTTAAAGGGGTAGACCTGGTGTCCGCCGGCATTCCCGCTTAAGGGGTAGACCTGGTGTCCGCCTGCATTCCCGCTTAAGGGGTAGACCTGGTGTCCGCCGGCATTCCCGCTTAAGGGGTAGACCTGGTGTCCGCCTGCATTCCCGCTTAAGGGGTAGACCTGGTGTCCGCCTGCATTCGCGATTAAGGGGTAGACCTGGTGTCCGCCGGCATTCCCGCTTAAGGGGTAGACCTGGTGTCCGCCGGCATTCCCGCTTAAGGGGTAGACCTGGTGTCCGCCTGCATTCGCGATTAAGGGGTAGACCTGGTGTCCGCCGGCATTCCCGCTTAAGGGGTAGACCTGGTGTCCGCCGGCATTCCCGCTTAAGGGGTAGACCTGGTGTCCGCCTGCATTCCCGCTTAAGGGGTAGACCTGGTGTCCGCCGGCATTCCCGCTTAAGGGGTAGACCTGGTGTCCGCCGGCATTCCCGCTTAAGGGGGTAGACCTGGTGTCCGCCGGCATTCGCGATTAAGGGGGTAGACCTGGTGTCCGCCTGCATTCCCGCTTAAGGGGTAGACCTGGTGTCCGCCGGCATTCCCGCTGAAGGGGTAGACCTGGTGTCCGCCTGCATTCCCGCTTAAGGGGTAGACCTGGTGTCCGCCTGCATTCGCGATTAAGGGGTAGACCTGGTGTCCGCCGGCATTCCCGCTTAAGGGGTAGACCTGGTGTCCGCCGGCATTCGCGATTAAGGGGTAGACCTGGTGTCCGCCGGCATTCGCGATTAAGGGGTAGACCTGGTGTCCGCCGGCATTCCCGCTTAAGGGGTAGACCTGGTGTCCGCCGGCATTCCCGCTTAAGGGGTAGACCTGGTGTCCGCCTGCATTCGCGATTAAGGGGTAGACCTGGTGTCCGCCGGCATTCCCGCTTAAGGGGTAGACCTGGTGTCCGCCGGCATTCGCGATTAAGGGGTAGACCTGGTGTCCGCCGGCATTCCGCGTTAAGGGGTAGACCTGGTGTCCGCCGGCATTCCCGCTTAAGGGGTAGACCTGGTGTCCGCCGGCATTCCCGCTTAAGGGGTAGACCTGGTGTCCGCCGGCATTCCCGCTTAAGGGGTAGACCTGGTGTCCGCCTGCATTCCCGCTTAAGGGGTAGACCTGGTGTCCGCCGGCATTCCCGCTTAAGGGGTAGACCTGGTGTCCGCCGGCATTCCCGCTTAAGGGGTAGACCTGGTGTCCGCCGGCATTCCCGCTTAAGGGGTAGACCTGGTGTCCGCCTGCATTCCCGCTTAAGGGGTAGACCTGGTGTCCGCCGGCATTCCCGCTTAAGGGGGTAGACCTGGTGTCCGCCTGCATTCCCGCTTAAGGGGTAGACCTGGTGTCCGCCTGCATTCGCGATTAAGGGGTAGACCTGGTGTCCGCCGGCATTCCCGCTTAAGGGGTAGACCTGGTGTCCGCCGGCATTCCCGCTTAAGGGGTAGACCTGGTGTCCGCCGGCATTCGCGATTAAGGGGTAGACCTGGTGTCCGCCGGCATTCCCGCTTAAGGGGTAGACCTGGTGTCCGCCGGCATTCGCGATTAAGGGGTAGACCTGGTGTCCGCCGGCATTCCCGCTTAAGGGGTAGACCTGGTGTCCGCCGGCATTCCCGCTTAAGGGGTAGACCTGGTGTCCGCCGGCATTCCCGCTTAAGGGGTAGACCTGGTGTCCGCCGGCATTCGCGATTAAGGGGTAGACCTGGTGTCCGCCGGCATTCGCGATTAAGGGGTAGACCTGGTGTCCGCCGGCATTCCCGCTTAAGGGGTAGACCTGGTGTCCGCCGGCATTCCCGCGCGTCAGGCGGACGGCGCCAGGTCTACCCGCAGGGGCGGCGCGAAAGAGCCGAGACCGGCTAGCGGCAGAGGTCTACCCGCGGCGGGGGCGCGAACGGCCGAGACCGGCTGCCGGCACCAGGTCTACCCCGCGGGGCAACGCGAAAGAGCTAAGACCGACTAGCGGCAACAGGTCTACCCGCGGCCGGGCGCGATAGGCCGAGACCGGCTAGCGGCAACAGGTCTACCCGCGGCGGGGCGCGAAAGAGCCGAGCGGCTGCGGCACCAGGTCTACCCGCGGGGGCGCGCGAAAGAGCCGCGACCGGCTAGCGGCAACAGGTCTACCCCTCGGGGCGGCGCGAAAGGCCGCGACCGGCTAGCGGCAACAGGTCTACCCCTCGGGGCGGCGCGAAAGGCCGAGACCGGCTAGCGGCAACAGGTCTACCCGCGGCGGGGCGCGAAAGGCCGAGACCGACTAGCGGCAACAGGTCTACCCACTCGGGGGCGG
>JAPFBE010000295.1:0-5000 GCA_034336665.1 Luscinia megarhynchos | reverse complement strand
GGGCCTGCGGCGGGGGCCGGGGCGGGGGCGAGACTCGAGACTCAACTCCCCTAAAACCCCCATCCGCCCGCCGACGGTCTCGAGCCCGCGCCGGGGACCGGAGGCGGGGGGCGAGACTCGAGACTCAACTCCCCCAAAACCCCCATCCGCCCGCCGGCACCTGAATTCTCTCGGTCTCTCTCGCCAGCACACAGCGTCTCTCTGGGCCTTCGCTTCTCGTGGCCCGCGACCGCTGTCGTCGTCAGCGCGCTTCTCGGTGCCGCGGCTTAAGGCCCGCGTGAGAAAAAAAGAAGGGAAAAGGCCGGGCGGCCCCACACTCCGCCACGCCTGAAAAAGCAGAGCCGTTCGCAACCCAGCCCGCCGGGCAGCCACCGCAACCGGGGCAGCAGGCCAGACCCCACACGCCGCCCGGCCACGGTGGCTCGGATCGCACCAGCCGAGGAGGGAGATGGGGCGAGGCGCCGCCGCCTCGCCCCCCACATCGCCGGGGGCTTTTCTCTCTCGCTTCTCTGTCGCGTTCCGGCCCGCTCTACGGCGCAGCCGGCCACCGCGGCCGGCCGCCACCGCTAAAATGAACACTCCGCCCGCTACGCGGGTCCCCGGCTTAGGGCCGAGGAAGGGGGAACCATGCTTTCAACGAGGCGCGGCCGGGGAAGGGGTGCCGCCAACCCGGCCGGCAAAACTCCACGGGGCGACTCCGTCACCGAGCCCCCACCTTGGGCGAGCCGAGGCGAGGCCGGATGCCCCACCGGCACGCCCCGCGAACCCTTCCCCAGGCGGACGCTCTCTGGGCAAGACGGGTCGGGAGCGGGGAGCGAGGCCGAGCGAGCCGTGCTCTCGGGGGAGCTCTCGGGGAAGGGGCCGGGGAACCTACCACTCGGCAGGCTCAACGCAACCCCGGCCGCGTCCAGCCCCGGCTGCCGGTAAAAGCGCACCGGACCGGCAGCCGAAGAACGCCGCACCCGCCAGAGCGGGCCGGCCCCGGCTTAAGGCCGGGCGGAAAAAGAGACGAGGCGCCGCCGCCTCGCCCGCCACCGTCGCCGGAGGAGCGAGCGGGCACCCAGCTCCCCCTTCTCGCGAAACCGGCAGCAGCCGGGCCGGAGCGGGACACGCGCTCGCGGCGGATCTCGCTTCTCTCGGGTCTCCCCGCCTCACCTGGCCTGGGCCGGGGAGCACAACTCCCGCATCGCCCGCTTTTCGCGAAGCCGGCAGCAGCCGGGCCGGAGCGGGACACGCGCTCGCGGCTTCGCTCTCGCTTCTCTCGGGTCTCCCCGCCTCACCTGGCCTGGGCCGGGGAGCACAGCTCGCATCGCTCGCTTTTCGCGAAACCGGCAGCAGCCGGGCCGGGCAGGACACGCGCTCGCGGCTTCGCTCTCGCTTCTCTCGGGTCTCCCCGCCTCACCTGGCCTGGGCCGGGGAGCACAGCTCGCATCGCCCGCTTTTCGCCCGAAACCGGCAGCAGCCGGGCCGGGCAGGACACGCGCTCGCGGCTTCGCTCTCGCTTCTCTCGGGTCTCCCCGCCTCACCTGGCCTGGGCCGGGGAGCACAACTCGCATCGCCCGCTTTTCGCGAGAGCCGGCAGCAGCCGGGCCGGAGCGGGACACGCGCTCGCGGCTTCGCTCTCCGCTTCTCTCGGGTCTCCCCGCCTCACCTGGCCTGGGCCGGGGAGCACAGCTCGCATCGCCCGCTTTTTCGCGGGAACCGGCAGCAGCCGGGCGGGCGGGACACGCGCTCGCGGCTTCGCTCTCGCTTCTCTCGGGTCTCCCCGCCTCACCTGGCCTGGGCCGGGGGAGCACAGCTCGCATCGCCCGCTTTTCGCGAAACCGGCGGCAGCCGGGCCGGAGCGGGACACGCGCTCGCGGCTTCGCTCTCGCTTCTCTCGGGTCTCCCGCCTCCCACCTGGCCTGGGCCGGGGAGCTGGCTCGCATCGCCCGCTTTTCGCGAAGCCGGCGGCAGCCGGGCCGGGCCGGGACACGCGCTCGCGGCTTCGCTCTCGCTTCTCTCGGGTCTCCCCGCCTCGCCTGGCCGGGCCGGGGAGCAGCTCGCCTCGCTTCCACCTGTCCTGAGTACACTGGGTGGTGCGGGAATGCCGGACAAAGCCCCGGGAGAGTCCTTGCCGTGCGTGGCGGTACGGTTCCTGAGCCGGCACGACCGCCCTTGCAACCGCCCTTTTCCGCCTACGGACACAGGCACCGCACAGCCTGCGGGGAGACGGCCGTAACCTCGTCTCCCATAATACGGACAAGCGGGGCCCGGGCGGCCGACGAGCACAAGAGGAGCAGAAGCCTAGGTGACCGAGGGTGGCGCAGCGGAGCACGCCGCCTCCTACGATGAAGGCAGCCGGAGGCGGCCGAAAACAGCGACCCTATGGCGCGCTTCCGAGGGACGCCAGGTCTACCCAGCCAGCGGGGTAGACCTGGTGATCCTCGCGTGTCCAGCAAGGGGTAGACCTGGTGTCCGCCGGCATTCGCGATTAAGGGGTAGACCTGGTGTCCGCCGGCATTCCCGCTTAAAGGGGTAGACCTGGTGTCCGCCTGCATTCGCGATTAAGGGGTAGACCTGGTGTCCGCCGGCATTCCGGCAAGGGGTAGACCTGGTGTCCGCCGGCATTCGCGATTAAAGGGGTAGACCTGGTGTCCGCCTGCATTCGCGTTAAAGGGGTAGACCTGGTGTCCGCCCGGCATTCCCGCTTAAGGGGTAGACCTGGTGTCGCCTGCATTCCCGCTTAAAGGGGGTAGACCTGGTGTCGCCCTGGCATTCCCGCTTAAAGGGGGTAGACCTGGTGTCCGGCGGCATTCGCGTTAAGGGGTAGACCTGGTGTCCGCCTGCATTCGCGATTAAAGGGGTGAACCCTGGTGTCCGCCCGGCATTCCCGCTTAAGGGGTAGACCTGGTGTCGCCCGGCATTCCCGGCAAGGGGTAGACCTGGTGTCCGCCTGCATTCCCGCTTAAGGGGGTAGACCTGGTGTCCGCCCGGCATTCGCGATTAGGGGTAGACCTGGTGTCCGCCGGCATTCCCGCTTAAAGGGGTGAGACCTGGTGTCCGCCTGCATTCACCGCTTAAAGGGGGTGAGACCTGGTGTCCGCCGGCATTCCGCTAAGGGGTAGACCTGGTGTCCGCCGGCATTCCGGCAAGGGGTAGACCTGGTGTCCGCCGGCATTCGCGATTAAGGGGTAGACCTGGTGTCATAGCCGTACCGATTAAGGGGGTAGACCTGGTGTCCGCCGGCATTCGATTAGGGGTAGACCTGGTGTCCGCCGGCATTCCCGCTTAAGGGGTAGACCTGGTGTCCGCCTGCATTCCCGCTTAAGGGTAGACCCTGGTGTCCGCCGGCATTCCCGCTTAAGGGGGTAGACCTGGTGTCCGCCGGCATTCCCGCTTAAGGGGTGAGACCTGGTGTCCGCCGGCATTCCCGCTTAAAGGGGTGAGACCTGGTGTCATACCATTCGCGGTCAAGGGGTAGACCTGGTGTCGCCGGCATTCCGCGTTAAGGGGTAGACCTGGTGTCCGCCGGCATTCCCGCTTAAGGGGTGAGACCTGGTGTCCGCCGGCATTCGCGATTAAGGGGTAGACCTGGTGTCCGCCGGCATTCCGGCAGAAAGGGGTAGACCTGGTGTCATGCATTCGCGATTAGGGGTGGGCCACGGTGTCCGCCTGCATTCCGCCAAGGGTAGACCTGGTGTCCGCCGGCATTCCAGCAGGGGTAGACCTGGTGTCATGCCATTAGCGATTAAGGGTGAACCTGCGTCGCGGCATTCCCGGCAAAGTAGACCTGGTGTCCGGCGGCATTCGCTTAGTGAATTGGTGTCAGCGGCGTGCGTTAAAGGGAGTGAACCTGGTGTCCGCCTGCATTCCGGCAAAGAAGTCCCAGACCTAGTGTCCGCCGGCATTCCCGCTTAAAGGGGTAGACCTGGTGTCAGCCTGCGTTCCCGCTGAGGGGTAGACCTGGTGTCGCCATGCGTCGATTCGGCGGTAGACCTGGTGTCCGCCTGCATTCCGCGCTTAAGGGGTGAGACCTGGTGTCGCACTGCATTCGCGGTTAAAGGGGTAGACCTGGGTGTCCGCCTGCATTCGCGCTTAAAGGGGTGGAACCTGGTGTCGCCGGCATTCCCGCTTAAGGGGGTAGACCTGGTGTCCGCCGTCGATTAGCCAGACCTGAGATTGTCCGCCGTCATTCCCGCTTAAAGGGGTAGACCTGGTGTCCGCCCGGCGTGCAGCGATTAGGGGGTAGACCACAGTGTCCGCCGGCATTCGCTTAAGGGGTAGACCTGGTGTCCGGCAGGCGTGCGCGATTAAGGGGGTAGACCTGGTGTGCCGTGCATTCCGTCAGGGGGTGAAGACCTGGTGTCATGCCATTCCCGTTAAAGTTAGACCTGGTGTCGCGCCGGCATTCAGCAAGGGGTAGACCTGGTGTCGCCTGCATTCGCGGCTAAGGGTAGACCTGGTGTCCGCCTGCATTCCCGCTTAAAGGGGTAGACCTGGTGTCCGCCTGCATTCGCGATTAAGGGGTAGACCTGGTGTCGCCCGGCATTCCCGCTTAGGGGTAGACCTGGTGTCGCCTGCATTCCCGCTTAAGGGGTAGACCTGGTGTCCGCCTGCATTCGCGATTAAGGGGTAGACCTGGTGTCCGCCTGCATTCACGCTTAAGGAGTGAACCTGGTGTCGCCGGCATTCCGCTTAAAGTAGACCTGGTGTCCGCCGCATTCGCGATCAGGGGTGAGACCTGGTGTCCGCCGGCATTCAGCAAGGGTGGTAGACCTGGTGTCCGCCGGCATTCCCGGCTTAAAGGGGGTAGACCTGGTGTCCAGCCTGCATTCAGCGATTAAGGGGTGGAGCCTGGTGTCCGCCTGCATTCCCGCTTAAGGGGTAGACCTGGTGTCGCCTGCATTCCGCTTAAGGGGGTAGACCTGGTGTCCGCCCGCATTCGCGATTAAGGGGTAGACCTGGTGTCATACCATTCGCGGTTTAAGAGGGTAGAACCTGGTGTCCGCCTGCATTCC
>JAPFBE010000294.1:0-70669 GCA_034336665.1 Luscinia megarhynchos | reverse complement strand
TTGCTGACTTTTTTTTCAAGTGGTGACCTTGGTTTTGTGTTTCATCTCTGCTTGTTCTAAAGGACATTCTCACACCAAGTGATATCCTGCAAACTTGTAAAGGGATCTTTTGGCACTTTTAAATATTTCTAAAATCTCTAAAGTACATTCTCAAAATTTTGTTTTATGCATTCTCCAACTTAAAGGATTTCTCAACCTTGATATTCTTAAAATTTTGTGCCCTTTCTCCACCATCTTTTGGAAGTAGAGATTTCTTGGGTTTTAGATCTTTTCAGCATCTCAAATATATTCTCATTCTCAAGTAGATTTTTTTTTGAACTTTTTAAGTGATTCTTTTTTTCACCCTAAGTATCTTTTGGAAACCCCTAAGTACTTTTTTAATTGTAAGTAGATTTTTTGGCAATTTTCATGATTTTCAGCTCTGTCATTTGGGGATTCATGATCGCTTGTGATGGGGTATTCTTTTCTGATTCTGGGTCGAGATTCTGCCTTGGTGATATTTACCCCAAGTGATTTTTTGTTCTCAAAGATCTTGGCATTCTCAAGTATCTTGGAATTTTTGCATTCTCTGCAAACCTCAGTGATTTTGCAGACATTCTAGTTCATTCTAGAAATGTTTTTGCAATTTCTTTTGCTTACATTCTTTGGGAAGCTTAAACCCTGATTTTCCCAAATTCTCAAGTGATATTCCTGGACTTTTAAGACATTCTTTTCTTGAATTCTAATGCCCATATTCTCACTTCCCAAAGATGCTCTTTTGGGGATCTCAAAGTATTTTGGAATCCTGTTTCATTCTCCAAAATTTAAAGTATTCTTTCAGATCTCCTAAAGATTTTCAGACCTCAAGGATATTTCAAATGTATATTCTCACCTCCTTAAGTGATACTTTGTGCTCTTTAAGTGATTCTTTTGGGATTCTCAAAGATATTTCTTGGGGATTTTTGAAATACTTCCTCAATGTCAGTGATATTTTTGGGATCCTCAGTATCTTTGGCACCTTAAGTGATTCTTTTTTTTCAAAATCTTAAAGTATCTTTCTACCTTAGTATTCTCAAATCTCAAGTCATTTCTCTCTAACCTTAGCATTACTCTTGTGATCTTAAGACATTCCCAGCTTGGAATTTCTCAGCCAATTTTTCACAAATTTAGAATTTTGAATCCTTTTAAAAACACTTCTCCCAGCAATTCTTAAGATCTTTTCGAACCCTTTGTCACTTCCCTCCCAACCTTTAGCTGACATCGTAATTTCTTAAAGCACACTCCTAAAATCTCAATACTCACAACTTCACAGATTCTTAATTCTGTTTCACTTCCCAAATTCAGTGATACCTCCTGTAAGGATGTTTCAAAATCTTGAAGATTCTGCAACTTCTTAAAGGATTCTGCACTTCAAATGATTCTTTTTGTAATTTTAAATGTAATTTTACATCTTGTGCCCTTTCTCCTACCTTGTGTGACTCAAGATACTCTTTTAAACTCCTATTAGATCTTTTCCCACCTCTTAAATACTTTTCTGGGCAATTAAACAATTTTTAAACTTTGTGCCCCTTTCTCTCAGCTCTTAAAGGATTACTTCACTTAATTTTGGGTGATGGCATTCTTGATCTGGATGATATTTCTGCAATCCCTAAAGGATGGGACCATGCAATTTAAAGTGATCCTTTCTCAGATCCTTTAGCACATTCTCATCTTTTTACTTTTTCAAAAATTCATGAGCTCTTTTGTGAATCTTTTGAAACATTCTCCACCTCCTCAAGCATTCTTTGGAATCCTTTTGTTTCATTCTCCTCCAACCCTAAAGTGATACCTTGGATCTTTTGTGTGACATTTCCAGTCTTAAACATCTTTTTCGGCACTCACATCTTTCTACATCTTTTCAGCCTTTCCCAAATCTTAAAGAATATTTTGTATTCTTGTTTTTGATTCTGCCCTATTGAATGTCTTAAAGATTCTTTTGGGAAATCTTAAACCATTCCCACCCTTTAAAGGATTTCACCTCTCAAGTGATTTTTGAACCTTTTGTGCCCACTCTCTCCCACCTTGAGTTTATTTTGGATTTTAACTGATGTTCTCAAAATTTTAAGATATTCTCAAAGATGACATTTTGGGATTCTCAATTGATTTCCACACCCTTTACCCAACATTCTTTTGAACCTTTTGTGCCATTCTCCGCCTCCTAGGCTGACACTCTAAGACCTATACATTCATTCTTTAAAGACATTTTGCACTTTAAAGCATGACTTTGTATTCTGGATGATTTCTCGATCTCAAAGTGATGCTTTCTGCCATCTCAGTGGTGGTGTGCTTTTAGAGGATCCTTTTGGGTGATTTTTTTGCAACCTTTGTAAGTGATTTTTGCACTCTAGTGACATTTCGCCATTTTTGGACGATTTTTTGCAATTTTTGGGCGATTTTTTTGGAATTTTTTGAGCCATTTCTCTTCAACTTTTGGGTGACATTTTTGGGATTTTTGGGTGACATTTCTGCCATTTTTGGGCGATTTTTTTTGCAATTTTTGGGCGATTTTTTTGGGAATTTTTTGTGCCATTTCTCTGCAACCTTTGGGTGACATTTTTGGGATTTTTGGGTGACATTTTTGGGATTTCTGGGTGACATTTTTGGCATTTTGCCCCCCTGACCTGGGTCCGGGTGCCGGAAGCTGAAGCAGGGCTGCGGCGGCGCCACCTGGTGGAAGTTGTGCAGCCTCACCACGTACGGCGTCTCAAACTGCGCCTGCAAACCCCAAAAACACCCAAAAAAACCCAAAAAAACCCAAAAAACTCATCACCAAATTTATCCCAAAATTTTTGTCATTTTTCCCCCCAAAATTCACATTTTTTCCCCTCAAAATTCCCGTTTTTTCCCCAAAAAATCTCACTTTTTTTCCCCAAAAAAATCTGATTTTTTCCACCCATTTTTTCCCCAAAAATTCCCATTTTTTCCCCCCAAAAAATCCCATTTTTCCACCGATTTTTTCCCCAAAAATTCCCATTTTTTCACCAAAAAAAATCTCATTTTTATTCCAAAAAATTTTTTTCTTTTCATCAATTTTTTACCCCCAAATTTCCCCATTTTTCCCCTAAAAATCCAATTTTTTCACCAATTTTTTCCCCAAAAATTCCCATTTTTTCACCCAAAAAAATCTGATTTTTTTGCCCAATTTTTCTCCAAAATTTCCCATTTTTTCCCCAAAAAATCCCATTTTTTCACTGATTTTTTTTCCCAAAAAATTCCCGTTTTTACCCCCAAAAAAATCTCATTTTTCACCAATTTTTTTCTTTTTTTCACCCAAAAATTCTAATTTTATCCCCAAAAAAATTCCCATTTTTTCACCAATTTTATCCCCAAAAGTCCCATATTTCCCCCTAAAAAATCTGATTTTCCATCGATTTTTTGCCCAAAAATTCCCATTTTTTTCCCCCAAAAATCCCATTTTTTCCCCAAAAAATTCTTATTTTTTCACCAAAAAATTCACATTTTTCCCCCTAAAAATCCCATTTTTCCACCGATTTTTTCCATTTTTTTTTCCCCCAACTCCCCATTTTTTCCCCTAACTCCTTTTTTCCCCCATTTTGCCCAAAATCCCCGTTTTTCCCCCCAAATTCCCACCTCGGGGTGCCGCTCTTGCTCTCGGCACCCCCGCACCTCGTTGTAGATTTCAAACTTTTTTCTCCAAAAATTCCCAATTTTTCACCAAAAAAATCCCATTTTTATTCCAAAAAATCTCATTTTTTTCATCAAGTTTTTTCCTCAAAATTTCCCCATTTTTGCCCCAAAAAAATCTCATTTTTTTCACCCATTTTTTCCCCAAAAATTCCCATTTTTTCCCCAAAATAATGTCATTTTTCAACCAATTTTTTTTCATTTTTCTCCCAAAACTTCCCATTTTTTCCCCTAAAACTCCCATTTTTTCACCGATTTTCCCCAAAAAAATTCTTATATTTTTACCCAATTTTTCCCCAAAAATTCCCATTTTTATTTCAAAAAGTCCCATTTTTCCACCTAATTTTTCCCCAAAAATTCCCATTTTTTCCCCCCAAAAAATTCCAATTTTTCCTCTCAAAAATTCCCTTTTTTCACCAAAAAATTCCCATTTTTCCCCAAAAACTCCCATTTTTTCACTGATTTTTTTCCCCAAAAATTCCCATTTTTTTCTCCAAAAAATCCCATTTTTCCACCAATTTTTCCCCCAAAATTTCCCGTTTTTTCACCAAAAAAATCCCATTCTTACCCCTAAAAATCTCATTTTTTCACCGATTTTTCCCCAAAATTCTATTTTTCCAATCCCATTTTTTCCCCATTTTCCATTTATCCTGCCTAAAATCCCCGTTTTCCCCCACTTCACCTCGTGCGCCAGGTTCTCAGCACCCCCAGACCTCCTTTGAGAGTTTCACATATTTTTTCTCCAAAATTCTATTTTTTTCACCAAAAAAATCTCATTTTTTCATTAATTTTTCCCCAAAATTTCTCTGAAAAGTCCCATTTTTTCACTGATTTTTTTCCCCAAAAATTCTTATTTTTTTCCCTAAAAATTCAATTTTTTCACCGGTTTTTCTTCCAAAAACTCCCATTTTTTCCCCAAAAAAATTCAATTTTTCCTCTCACAAATTCACATTTTTCCCCAAAAAAATCACATTTTTTCACCGATTTTTCTTCGAAAAATTCCCATTTTTTCACCAAAAAAATCACATTTTTATTCCAAAGGATCTCATTTTTTTTACCAATTTTTTCCCCAAAATTTCCCATTTTTTCCCCAGAAATTGCCATTTTTTTCACCAAAAAAAATCCCATTTTATTCCAAAAATTCCCATTTTTTCACCCATTTTTCCCCCTAAAAAACTCATTTTTCCACCGATTTTTTTCATCTTTTCTCCCAAAAATTCCCATTTTTTTCCCTAAAAAACCCATTTTTTCACCAATTTTATCCCCAAAATTTCCCATTTTTCCCCCAAAAAAATCCCATTTTTTTCACGATTTTTTTCCCCCAAAAATTCTGATCTTTTCCCCAAAAAAATCTCATTTTTCACAAATTTTTTACCCCTAAAAATCCCATTATTTCCCCCAAAAATTCTTATTTTTTCACCAAAAATCTACATTTTTCCCCCCTAAAATTCCCATTTTTCCAATCGATGTATTTTTTTTCCCCCAACTCCCCATTTTTCCCCCCAAACTCTCAGTTTGCCCTAAAAATCTTTTTTTCCATTTTTCCCCAATTTAACTCGGGTGTCACTGCAGGTTTCTGCACCCCTCAAGACTCCTCGTTGTAGATTTCAAATTTTTTTCTCCAAAAATTCTCATTTTTTCACCAAAAAAAAAAATCTTTTTCCCTAAATATTTCTCTTTATTCTCCAAAAAAATCTCTTTTCTTTTACCCAATTTTTCCCCAAAAATTCCCATTTTCGCCCCAAACAAATCCCATTTTTTCACCAATTTTTTCCCCCAAAAATCTCTATTTTTCAAACTTTTCCCCTAAAAATTTCATTTTACTCCTGAAAATCCCGATGTTTTTCCCCTAAAATTTTTATTTTTTCACCAAAACTTTCATTTTTCCCCTAAAATCCCATTTTGCACCTGATGATCTTTTTCTCCCAAAATTCCCATTTTTCCAAAACCCATGATGCCACCTAATTTTATCCCCAAAATTTCCCATTTTTCCCCAAAAATCCCATTTTTTCACGATGATGCCTCCCAAAATTTTGATCTTTTCCCCAAAAATCTCATTTTTCACAAATTTTAATTCTCTAAAACTCGCATTATTTCCAAAATTTTATTTTTCACCAAAAATTCACATTTTTCCCCCTAAAATCTCTATTTTTCCACCGATTTTTCCCTAAAATTCCCATTTTCCCACCGATGATGTTTTCCTAACTCCCCATTTTCCCCCTAAACTCCCATTTTGCCCTAAAAATCTTTTTTTTTTCCATTTTTCCCCCACTCTTACCCTCGCGCCGCCGTGTTCTCAGCACCCCGCGACCTCCTTGAGTTCATATTTTTTTCTCCAAAATTCTATTTTTCACCAAAAATCCCATTTTTCAACGATTTTCATTTTTCTCCCCAAAATTTCCTATTTTTCCCTAAACTCCCATTACACTGATTTTTCTCCAAAATTCCCATTTTTCCCCTAAAATCCCAGATGCCACCAATTTTCCCCAAAAATCTTTATTTTTCCCCCAAAATTTTTTCCCCTGAAAATCTCGATTTTATTTTAAAACTCCCATTTTTCCACCTACCTTTTCCCCTGTAAATTCTATCAAAAATTCCAATTTTTATCCTCAAAATTTTATTTTTTCACCAAAAAATTCACATTTTTCCCCCTAAAATTCTCATTTTATGACCGATTTTTCCCCGTAAAATTCCCATTTTCCACCGATGCCGAGCCCCTTAACTCCCCATTTTCCCCCCAAACCCCCATTTTGCCCAAAATCTTTTTTTTTTCCATTTTTCCCCCAATTTCACCTTCGGGTGCCGGTCGTTTCGCACCCCCGCAGACCTCCTTGAGAGTTCACATTTTTTCCAAAATTCTAATTTTTCACTCAAAAATCTCTATTTTATTCCAAAATCTCTATTTTTTTCATCAATTTTTTCCCAAAATTTCCCCATTTTTGCCCCCAAAAAATCTCTATTTTTTCACCTATTTTTCCCCTAAAATTTCTATTTTTTCCCCTAAAAATAATGTCATTTTTCAACCAATTTTTTTCATTTTTCTCCCAAAACTCCCATTTTTTCCCCTAAACCCCATTTTTCAATCGATTTTCCCCCAAAAATTCTTTATTTTTACCCAATTTTTCCCTAAAATTCTATTTTATTTCAAAAAGTCCCGATTTTCCACCTAATTTTCCCTAAAATTTCATTTTTCCCCCAAAATCTAATTTTTCCTCTCAAAATTCTTTTTCACCAAAATTCTATTTTTCCCCAAAACTCCCATTTTTTTCACTGATTTTTCCCCAAAATTTGTCTCCAAAATCCCATTTTTCCAACCCAATTTTTCCCCCAAAATTTCGCTTTTCACCAAAAATCCCATTCTAATCCCCTAAAAATCTCTATTTTTCAACCGATTTTCCCCCTAAAATTCCCATTTTTCCAATCGACTCGATTTTCATTTTCCATTTTGCCCAAAATCCCCGTTTTCCCCACTTACACTCGCGCCGGTCGCTCAGCACCCCTCAAGACCTCCTTGGAGAGTTCATATTTTTTTCTCCAAAATTCTATTTTTCACCAAAAAATCTCTTATTTTTTCATTAATTTTTCCCCCAAAATTTCCCATTTTTCCCCTAAAAGTCCCATTTTTTCACTGATTTTTTTCCCCAAAAATTCTTATTTTTTTCCCTAAAAATTCAATTTTTTCACCGGTTTTTCTTCCAAAAACTCCCATTTTTTCCCCAAAAAAATTCAATTTTTCCTCTCACAAATTCACATTTTTCCCCAAAAAAATCATATTTTTTCACCGATTTTTCTTTCAAAAATTCCCATTTTTTCACCAAAAATCACATTTTTTATTCCAGCGATCTCTATTTTTTACCAATTTTTCCCTAAAATTTCCCATTTTTTCCCCCAGAAATTGCCATTTTTTCACCAAAAAATCCCATTTTATTCCAAAATTCTATTTTCAACCCATTTTTCCCCTAAAACCTTATTTTTCCAATCGCTTTTCATCTTTTCTCCCAAAAATTCCCATTTTTTTCCCTAAAAAACCCATTTTTTCACCAATTTTATCCCCAAAATTTCCCATTTTTCCCCCAAAAATCCCATTATTAATGATGCCTCCAAAAATTCTGATCTTTTCCCCAAAAAAACTTATTTTTCACAAATTTTTTACCCCTAAAAATCCCATTATTTCCCCCAAAAATTCTTATTTTTTCACCAAAAAATTCACATTTTTCCCCTAAAAATCCCATTTTTCCACCGATTTTTTCCATTTTTTTTTCCCCTAATTCCCCATTTCCTCCCCCAAACTCTCATTTTGCCCAAAATGTCTTTTTTTTCCATTTTTACCCCCAAATTCCCACCTCGGGGTGCCGCTCGTGCTCTCAGCACCCCCGCACCTCCTTGGAGACTTCACATTTTTATTTCCCCAAAAATTCCCATTTTTTCACCAAAAAAAATCTCATTTTTTCATTAATTTTTCCCCCAAAATTTCCCGTTTTTCCCCTAAAAGTCCCATTTTTTCACTGATTTTTTTCCCCAAAAATTCTTATTTTTTTCCCTAAAAATTCAATTTTTTCACCGATTTTTCTTCGAAAAATTCCCATTTTTTCACCAAAAAAATCACATTTTTATTCCAAAGGATCTCATTTTTTTTACCAATTTTTTCCCCAAAATTTCCCATTTTTTCCTCTCAAAAATTCCATTTTTTCCCCCAAAAAAATCCCATTTTATTCCAAAAATTCCCATTTTTTCACCGATTTTTCCCCCTAAAAAACTCATTTTTCCACCGATTTTTTTCATGTTTTCTCCCAAAAATTCCCATTTTTTTCCCTAAAAAACCCATTTTTTCACCAATTTTATCCCCAAAATTTCCCATTTTTCCCCCCAAAAAATCCCATTTTTTCACCAATTTTATCCCCAAAATTTCCCATTTTTCCCCCCAAAAAAATCCCATTTTTTCACCATTTTTTTCCCCCAAAAATCTGATCTTTTCCCCAAAAAAATCTCATTTTTCACAAATTTTTTACCCCTAAAAATCCCATTATTTCCCCCAAAAATTCTTATTTTTTCACCAAAAAATTCACATTTTTCCCCCTAAAATTCCCATTTTTCCACCGATTTTTTTCATTTTTTTTTCCCCCAACTCCCCATTTTCCCCCCCAAACTCCCATTTTGTCTAAAAATCTTTTTTCCATTTTTCCCCCACTCACCTCGGGTGCCGCCAGGTTTCGCAGCACCCCCAAGACCTCCTCCTTGAGTTCACATTTTTTTTCTCCAAAAATTCCCATTTTTCACCAAAAAAAATCTCATTTTTTCATTAATTTTTCCCCCAAAATTTCCCATTTTTCCCCAAAAAATCCCATTTTTTCACTGATTTTTTTTCCCAAAAAATTCCCGTTTTTACCCCCAAAAAAATCTCATTTTTCACCAATTTTTTCCTTTTTTTCACCCAAAAATTCTAATTTTATCCCCCAAAAAAATCCCATTTTTTCACCAATTTTATCCCCAAAAGTCCCATATTTCCCCCAAAAAAATCTGATTTTCCACCAATTTTTCTCCCAAAAATTCCCAAATTTTTCCCCCTAAAATTCCAATTTTTTCCCCAAAATTTCCCCATTTTTCCCCTAAAAATCCAATTTTTTCACCAATTTTTTCCCCAAAAATTTCCCATTTTTTACCCCAAGAATTCCCATTTTTTCACCAAAAAAATCCCATTTTAATTCCAAAAATTCCCATTTTTTCACCGATTTTTCCCCCTAAAAAACTCATTTTTCCAATCGCATTTTTTCTATCTTTTTCTCCCAAAATTCTATTTTTTCCCTAAAACCCATTTTTTTTCACCCAATTTTATCCCCACAATTTCTCCCATTTTTCCCCCAAAAATCCCATTTTTTCACCTCAATTTTATCCCCTAAAATTCTCCTATTTTTCCCCCCAAAAATCCCATTTTTTCAATGATTTTTTTCCCCCAAAATTCTGATCTTTTCCCCAAAAAAATCTCTATATTTTTTCACAAATTTTAATTCCCTAAAAATCCCATTATTTCCAAAAATTTTATTTTTTTCACCAAAAATTCACATTTTTCCCCCTAAAATTCCCATTTTTCCACCGATTTTTTTCATTTTTTTTTCCCCCAACTCCCCATTTTCCCCCCCAAACTCCCATTTTGCCCAAAATCTCTTTTTTTTCCATTTTTCCCCCCAAATTCCCACCTCGGGTGTCGGGTCGTGCTCTCGCACCCTCAAGACCTCGCTAGATTTCCAAATTTTTTCTCCAAAATTCTCATTTTTTTCACCAAAAAAAATCTTTTTTCCCTAAATATTTCTCTTTTGTTCTCCAAAAAATTCTTTTCTTTTACCCACTTTTTTCCCCAAAAATTCCCCTTTTTTCACCTAAACAAATCCTGCATTTTTTTCACCTCAATTTTTTCCCCCCAAAAATCTCATTTTTTTCTAATTTTTTCCCAAAAATTCTATTTTTTCCCCCCTAAAAATCCCATTTTCCAATCGATTTTTTTCCATTTTTTTTCCCCCCATTTCCCCATTTTGCCCAAAATCCCCGCTGCTTCCCCCAACTCCCACCTCGGGTGCCGGTCGTAGCTTCGCACCCCCAAGACCTCAAGCAGAGCTTGGAGGAGGAGACGGGGGCCAGGAAGGACGTGTAGGACTGGGGGATGGAGACCCCGCCAGCTGCACCCAAAAACACCCAAAAAACACCCAAAAAACACCAAAAATCAGAGATTGCACCCAAAAACACACAACCCCAAAATTTCCACCCAAAATCCCGCTGCTCTCAAAAACCCATTTTTGCTCCCAAAAATTCTGAATTTTTTCCACCCCTAAAAATTCCCTATTTTTTATCCCAAAATTCTATTTTTCCCCCCCAAAAATTCTATTTTTTATCCCTAAAACTCCCATTTTTTTCATCCCAAAAATTCTCATTTTTCCCTCCCCAAAAATTCCCAGTTTTTCACCCCAAAATTTCCATTTTTTATCCCAAAATTCCAAGTTTTCCCTCCCCCCAAAATTCCCAGTTTTTTATCCCAAAATTCCCATTTTTCATCCCAAAATTCCCATTTTTCCCCCCCAAAAATTCCCAGTTTTTCACCCCAAAATTCCCGTTTTTTCATCACAAAAATTCCCATTTTTTATCCCAAAATTCCCAGTTTTTCACCCCAAAAATTCCCATTTTCCACCCCCAAAAATCCCCACGTCCCCGCCAGCTGCACCCAAAAACACCCAAAAAACCCCAAAAAACCCCAAAAATCAGAGATTGCACCCAAAAACACACAACCCCAAAATTTCCACCCAAAATCTCGGCTTTTTCCCCAAAAAATCCCATTTTTCTCCCAGCAAAATTCAATTTTTCTGCCCCAAAATTCCCATTTTTCCCCCCCAAAAATTCCGAATTTTTCCACCCCAAAATTCCCATTTTTTCACCCCCAAAAAATTCCCATTTTTTTATCCCAAAATTCCCATTTTCTCTCCAAAAATTCCCATTTTTCACCCCAAAAATTCCCATTTTTTCCCCCAAAAATTCCCAGTTTTTCACCCCAAAAATTCCCATTTTTTATCCCAAAAATTCCCATTTTTTAATCCCAAAATTCCCATTTTTTCTCCCCCAAAACCTCCCATTTTTTCCCCCAAAAATTCCCATTTTTTTATCCCAAAATTCCCATTTTCCCCCCAAAAATTCCCATTTTCCACCCCAAAAATCCCCAAGTCCCCGCCAGCTGCAGCCAAAAACACCCAAAAAACCCCAAAAAACACCAAAAATCAGAGATTGCACCCAAAACACACAACCCCAAAATTTCCACCCAAAATCCCGGTTTTTTCCCCAAAAAAAACCCATTTTGCCCCAAAAAATTCTGAATTTTTCCACCCCAAAAATTCCCATTTTTTATCCAAAAAATTCCCATTTTTCCCCCCCAAAAATTCCCATTTTTTATCCCAAAACTCCCATTTTTTCATCCCAAAAATTCCCATTTTTCCCTCCCCAAAAATTCCCAGTTTTTCACCCCAAAATTTCCATTTTTTATCCCAAAATTCCAAGTTTTCCCTCCCCCCAAAATTCCCATTTTTAATCCCAAAATTCCCATTTTCCCCCCAAAAATTCCCATTTTTCCACCCCCTAAAAATCCCCACGCCCCCGCCTCAGCTGCAGCCAAAAACACCCAAAAAACCCCAAAAACCCCCAAAAATCAGAGATTGCACCCAAAACACAAATTCCCAAAATTTCCCCCAAAAATCCCGTAAGCTCCCCCAAAAATCCCATTTTTCTCCCAGCAAATTCAATTTTTCAGACCCAAAATTCCCATTCTTCCCCCCAAAAATTCCCATTTTTTCTCCCAATTTTCCCCCCTTTTTCTCATTTTTCCCCCATTTTTTTCCCATTTTTTACCTGCTTTCCCCTATTTTTCCCCAATTTATTCCCAAATTTTTTAAATTTTTCCCCATTTATTTCCCAGTTTTTGCCCATTATTCCCCCATTTTGCCCCCCTTTCCCCCCCTCGTTTTTTTTCCATTTTACCCGGTTTCCCCATTATTTTTTCCCATTTTTACCCCATTTTCCCCCAATTTATTCCCCATTTTTACCCAAATTTTCCCCCTTTTTTTTTCTTTTTTTCCCCATTTTTACCCCGATTTTCCCCATTATGTTTCCCATTTTTACCCCATTTTCCCCCATTTTAACCTCCCAAATTTCCCCATTTTACCCCAATTTTCCCAATTATTTTTTTCATTTTTACCCCATTTTTACTCCAATTTCCCCCCATTTTTACTCCTATTTTCCCCATTGATTCCCCATTTTTACCCCATTTATTCCCCATTTTACCTCCATTTTCCCCCATTTTTACCCCAATTTTCCCCATTTTTTTCCCATTTTTTTCCCCCATTCTTTTCCCTTTTTTTCCCCATTTTTCCCCATTTTCCCCATTTTTTACACCCTTTTCCCCATTTTCCCCTCATTTCCCCCATTTTTTTCCATTTTTACCCCATTTTTCCCCCAATTATTTCCTTTTTTCCCCATTTTTACCCCAATTTTCCCCATTATTTTTCCCATTTTTACCCCAATTTTCTCCATTTTTTCCCCCATTTTTACCCCAATTTTCCCCCTTTTTTCCCTTTTCACCCCATTTTAACCCAAATTTTCCTCATTATTCTTTTCATTTTTACCCCATTTTCACCCCAATTTTTCCCCTTTTTTTCCCATTTTCCCCCATTTTTCCCCCCATTTTACTCCCAGTTATTCCCCATTTTTACCCCAATTTTCCCCCATTTTTTTCCATTTTTACCCCAATTTTCCCCATTATTTTTTCCCATTTTCCCCATTTTTACCCCTATTTTCCCCATTTATTCCACATTTTTACCCCATTTTTCCCCATTTTCCCCCCATTTTACCCCATTTTTACCCCATTTTTACCCCAAATTTACCCCATTTTAACCCAAATTTTCCCCATTATTTTTTTCCATTTTTACCCCATTTTTACCCCAAATTTCCCCCAATTTTTTCCCAATTTTACCCCAAATTTCCCCCCGAATTTCCCCCTTCTCACCCTTGAGGCAGCCCCGGGCCCCCTCCAGGCACTCGGGGCTCAGCTCGTTGTCCCCGAACGATCCCAAATTTCCCCCCATTTATTCCTCATTTTTACCCCAATTTTTTTTCATTTTTACCCCATTTTTACTCCCAATTTTCCCCCATTATTTTTTTCCCATTTTCCCCCATTTATTCCATTTTTTCCCCATTTTTCCTCCCACTTTTACCCCATTTATTCCCTTTTTTTTCCATTTTCCCCTCATTTTCCCCCCATTTATTCCCCTATTTTTACCCCCAAATTTCTCCCATTTTACCCCCAATTTTCCCCATTATTTATCCCCATTTTTATCCCAATTTTCCACATTATTTTACCCCATTTTTACCCCAATTTTCCCCCATTTCTCCCCATTTTACCCCAAATTTCCCCAAATTTCCCCCAATTCCCCCTTTCTCAATTTCCTTGAGGCAGCCCCGGGCCCCCTCCAGGCACTCTCGGGGCTCAGCTCGTTGTCCCCGAACGATCCCAAATTTCCCCCATTTTTACTCCAATTTCCCCCATTTTTTACCCCCAAATTTCCCCCATTTTTACCCCAATTTTACCCCATTTTCACCCCCTTTTACCCCATTTTTACCCCAAACTTTTTCCCATTTTTACCCCATTTTTACCCCAATTTTTTCCCGTTTCCCCAATTTTCCCCATAATTTTTTCCCATGTTTTCCCCTAAATTTCTCCCATTTTTACCCCAATTTTTTCCCATTTCCCCCAAATTTCCCCCAAATTTCCCCCTTCTCACCCTTGAGGCAGCCCCGGGCCCCCTCCAGGCACTCGGGGCTCAGCTCGTTGTCCCCGAACGATCCCAGCAGCTCCGACACCACCAGGTCGGCGCCCTCGGGGGGGGCCCAGCCCCGCATGTCCCGGGGCACCACGGTCACCTGGGCCCCCCACTCCTCCCACTGGCAGTTCTCCAGCCTAATTAGCGATAATTAACTCATTAATAGCGATTAATAGCCGAATAATAGCAATTAATAGCGATTAATAGCCGATTAATAGCGATTAATAGCGATTTATAGCTGATTACTAGCGATTAATAGCGATTAATAGCCGTTATTAGCCCATAAATAACCATTAATAGGCATTTTTAGCTCATTAGTAGCCACTAATAGCCATTAATAGTCGTTATTAGTTCAGTAACAGCCATTAATAACTGATTTATAGCCGTTAATAGCCATTAATAGCTCATTAATAACCGTTAATAGCGGATTAGTAGCCATTAATAGCGATTAATAACTGATTAATAGCCGTTAATAGCGGATTAATAGCCATTAATAACCTTTAATAGACATTATTAGCCATTAATAGCCTTTATTAGCTCATTAATAGCCGTTAATAGCCATTATTAGCTCGCTAATAGCCATTAATAGCCTTTATTACCTCATTAATAGCTCAACAATAGCCACTAGCAGCTCATTAATAGCCGCTATTAGCGATTAATAGCCGTTATTAGCCACTAATAGCCCCCAGCCCTGCATGTCCCGGGGCACGATCGTCACCTGCGCCCCCCACTCCTCCCACTGGCAGTTCTCCAGCCTAATTAATCATTAATTAACACCAATGAGCTGATTAATAGCCGCTAATGGCTGATTAAGAGCCATTAATAGCCGATTAATAGCCATTAATAGCCATTAATAGCTGTTATTGGCTGATTAACAGCCTTTATTAGCTCACTAATAGCGGTTAATAACCATTATTAGTTCATTAATAGCCATTAATAACTCATTAATAGCGGTTAATAGCCATTAATAGCCGATTACTAGCGAGTAGTAGCCGATTAATAGCCATTAATAGCTGTTATTAGCCATTAATAGCCTTTACTAGCTCACTAATAGCGGTTCATAGCCATTATTAATTCTTTAATAGCCATTAATAGTCTTTATTACCTCATTAATAGCCATTAATGGCTACTAGTAGCTCATTGACAGCCATTAATAGCCATTAATAACTCGTTAATAGCGATTAATAACCGACTAATAGCCATTAATAGCCGTTATTAGCAATTAATAGCCGTTATTACCTCATTAATAGCCGTTATTAGCCACTAATAGCCCCCAGCCCCGCATGTCCCGGGGCACGATCGTCACCTGCGCCCCCCACTCCTCCCACTGGCAGTTCTCCAGCCTAATTAGCGATAATTAACTCATTAATAGCCATTAATAGCCGATTAATAGCGATTAATAGCGATTAATAGCCGATTAATAGCCGATTAATAGCGATTAATAGCGATTTATAGCTGATTACTAGCGATTAATAGCGATTAATAGCCGTTATTAGCCCATAAATAACCATTAATAGGCATTATTAGCTCATTAGTAGCCACTAATAGCCATTAATAGTCGTTATTAGTTCAGTAACAGCCATTAATAACTGATTTATAGCCATTAATAGCCATTAATAGCTCATTAATAACCGTTAATAGCGGATTAGTAGCCATTAATAGCGATTAATAACTGATTAATAGCCGTTAATAGCGGATTAATAGCCATTAATAACCTTTAATAGACATTATTAGCCATTAATAGCCTTTATTAGCTCATTAATAGCCGTTAATAGCCATTATTAGCTCGCTAATAGCCATTAATAGCCTTTATTACCTCATTAATAGCTCAACAATAGCCACTAGCAGCTCATTAATAGCCGCTATTAGCGATTAATAGCCGTTATTAGCCACTAATAGCCCCCAGCCCCGCATGTCCCGGGGCACCACGGTCACCTGCGCCCCCCACTCCTCCCACTGGCACTTCTCCAGCCTAATTAGCGATAATTAACTCATTAATAGCGATTAATAACTCATTAATAGCCATTAATAGCCGATTAATAGCAACTAATAGCCATTAATAGCCGATTAATAGCCATTAATAGCCGTTATTAGCCATTAATAGCCGTTATTAGTTCATTAATAGCCACTAATGACTGATTAATAGCCGTCAATAACCGATTAATAGCAATTAATAGCGATTAATAGCCGATTAATAGCGATTAATAGCCGTTATTACCTCATTAATAGCCGTTATTAGCCACTAATAGCCCCCAGCCCCTGATTATCGATTATTGACTATCGATTATCAATTATCGATTATCGATTATCAATCAGACTCACGTGACCACGGCCTTGGGGTCACCATTGATCACCCCATTGCCCCGTTATCGATCCCGATCGATTACTGATTATCAATTATCGATTATCGACTATCGATTATCGATTATCGATCAGACTCACGTGCCCACGGCCTTGGGGTCACCATTGATCTCCCCATTGCCCCGTTATTGATCAGTATCGATCCCTTATCGATCCCTATCGATTATTGATTATCGACTATCGATTATCGATTATCGATTATCGATTATCGATTATCGATGGTGCTCACGTGACCACGGCGTTGGGGTTCTTCTCCACGGCGTAGATCCTCACCCTGACCCCGGCCTGGCGCGCGGCGCGCAGCGACGCCGACACCAGCGGGCCCCGCCCGGCCCCCAGCACCATCACCACCCTGGAAACACCCAAAAAAACCCAAAATTGGGGAAATTCACCCCAAAATTGGGACTCGGCACCCCCAAAAACCCCAAAAACCGCCCCGAAATTGGGAGGAATCGTCCCAAAAAACCCCAAAAAGTCGCTAAACAAAAAGAGAAAAATCACCGCAAAAATGGGAGGAATCACCCCAAAAATGGGTCAGGAAACCCAAAAATCGCCCCAAAAAAAATTCCAAAAAATGGGAAAATTCACCCTGAAAAACCTCAAAAAAATTCATCCCAAAATTTGGGGAAATTTACCCAAAAAAACCCCAAAAACCGCCCCGAAATTGGGAGAAATCGCCCCAAAAACGCCAAAAACACCCAAAAATGAGCAGTTTTGGGTTGAGTTTTTCGGGGAGTTTGGGGAGTTTTGGGGCGGATTTTTTGGGAATTTTGGGATTTTTGGACCGGAATTTTGGCAATTTTGGGACGTCCAGGTGTGATTTTTGGGAATTCTGGAATTTTCCCGGTGATTTGGGGCCGATTTTGGGGTGAATTTGGGGCGTTTTGGGACAATTTTGGGCCAAATCTGCCGAGTTTCAGGATGATTTTTGGGGTGTTTGGGGGTTTTTGGGGCGGATTTTTTGGGAATTTTGATATTTTTGGGTGGGAATTTTGGCAATTCTGAGATGTCCAGGTGCGATTTTTGGGAATTCTGGAATTTTCCCGGCGCTCTGGGGCCGATTTTGGGGCGAATTTGGGGCGTTTTGGGGCCAAGTTTGGGACAAATACGATGAGTTTCACTATGATTTTTTGGGGAGTTTGGGGATTTTTGGGGCGGATTTTTTGGGAATTTTGGGATTTTTGGGTGCGAATTTTGGCAATTCTGGGACGTCCAGGTGGGATTTTTGGGAATTCTGGGATTTTCCCGGTGATTCGGGGCCGATTTTGGGGCGAATTTGGGGCGTTTTGGGGCCAAGCTTGGGACAAGTTCGATGAGTTTTACGATGATTTTTTGGGGAGTGTTTGGGGGTTTTTGGGGCGGATTTTTGGGAATTTTGGGATTTTTGGGTGGGAATTGCGGCAATTCTAAGATGTCCAGGTGCGATTTTTGGGAATTCTGGAATTTTCCCGGCGATTTGGGGCCGATTTTGGGGTGAATTTTGGGTATTTTGGGGCGATGTTGAGCATTTTCGGGGTGGATTTTTCGGGCAGTTTGGGGGTTTTTGGGGCGGTTTTTTTGGGAATTTTGGGATTTTTGGGTGGGAATTTCGGCAATTTTGGGACGTCCAGATGCGATTTTTGGGAATTCTGGAATTTTCCCGGCGCTCTGGGGCCGATTTTGGGGTGAATTTGGGGCATTTTGGGGTCAAGTTTCGGACAAGTTCGATGAATTTCACGATGATTTTTCGGGCAGTTTGGGGGTTTTTGGGGCAAATTTTTTGGGAATTTTGGGATTTTTGGACCGGAATTTTGGCAATTTTGGGACGTCGAGATGCGATTTTTGGGAATTCTGGAATTTTCCCGGCGCTCTGGGGCCGATTTTGGGGTGAATTTGGGGCATTTTGGGGTCAAGTTTCGGACAAGTTCGATGAATTTCACGATGATTTTTCGGGCAGTTTGGGCGTTTTTGGGGCGGTTTTTTTTGGGAATTTTGGGATTTTTAGACCGGAATTTCGGCAATTTTGGGATGTCCAGATGCGATTTTTGGGAATTCTGGAATTTTCCCGGCGATCTGGGGCCGATTTTGGGGCGAATTTGGGGCGTTTTTGGGCACTCACTGCACGTTGGTCTCTCGCTCCTCCTCGGGCACGCGCTCCTGGAGGCACCTGAAGATCGCCTGTCAATCATCGGTAATTTATGCAAATTTATGCAGATTTATGTGAGCCGATCGCAATTAAGGTTTGATTAATTGGCTATTAATTAATGATTAATTAATTACCTGCTGGTACTGGCAGTATTTGATGGGATCCTTCTCGAACACCTCGTAGGTCTGAGACTCCAGGTTGTCCATCAGGGGCTGGGACCCAAAATTTAACAAAATTTACCCAAAATTGTCCAAAATTTATCCAAAAATGTCCAAAATTATCCAAAATCATTCAAATTTATCCAAAATTTAACAAAATTTAACAAAATTTACCCAAAAACGTCCAAAATTGTCCAAAATTTACCCAAAATTGTCCAAAATTTACCCAAAATTATCCAAATTTATCCAAAAATTGACGAAATTGTCCAAAATTTACCCAAAACTTACCCAAAAGTGTTCAAAATTTAACAAAATTATCCAAATTTATCCAAAAACTAACAAAATTGTCCGAAATTTACCCAAAATTGTCCAAAATTATCCAAATTTATCCAAAAATTCACAAAATTTACCCAAAATTGTCCAAAAATTAACAAAATTTAACAAAATTTACCCAAAATTGTCTAAAATTTACCTAAAATTGTTCAAAATTTAACAAAATGATCCAAATTTACCCAAAATTGTCCAAAATTTACCCAAAAATATCCAAAATTTAACAAAATTTAACAAAATTTACCCAAAATTGTCTAAAATTTACCCAAAATTTACCAAAATTTACCCAAAATTATCCAAATTTACCCAAAATGTCCAAAATTTAAGAAAATTTAACAAAATTTACCCAAAATGTCCAAAATTTACCCAAAAATGTCCAAAATTTATCCAAAAATGTCCAAAATTATCCAAAAATTGTCCAAAATTATCCAAAAATGTCCAAAATTTACCCAAAATTTAACAAAATTTACCCAAAAAATATCCAAAATTATCCAAATTTATCCAAAATTGTCCAAATTACCCAAAATTTACCAAAATTACCAAAATTTACCCAAAATTTAACAAATTTACCCCAAAATTACCCAAAATTTATTCCAAAATTTACCCAGAATTTTCCCATTTTGGGGTCTGGGCCGTTACTGGTTTGAACTGGGATGAACTGGGATGGACTGGGAGAGGATTTGGGGTCACTGGGGGTTACTGGGAATGAGATTTTCCTTTACTGGTTTGGGGTTTTTTGTTACTGGTTTGAACTGGGAGCGGGTCTGGGGTTACTGGGAGGTGCCTGAGGTGTTACTGGTTTGAACTGGGCTGAACTGGGAGGTAACTGGTGTGAACTGGGAGGCACTGGGACGCACCTGGAGCGGGCTCTGCAGGTAACCCTGGTCACTGGGAATGAGGTTTTCCTTACTGGTTTGGGGTTTTTTGTTACTGGTTTGGGGTTTGTGTTACTGGTTTGGGGTTTTTTGTTACCGGGCTGCACCGGGAGGTCCCTGTGGCTAACTGGGAGGTAACTGGGAGTTACTGGTGTGAACTGGTGCTGACCTGGAGCGGGCTCTGCAGGTAACCCTGGTCACTGGGCGTTACTGGGAATGAGATTTCCCTTACTGGTTTGGGGTTTGTGTTACTGGTTTGGGGTTTTTCGTTACCGGGCTGAACTGGGAGGTCCCTGTGGCTAACTGGGATGAACTGGGCTGTTACTGGTGTGAACTGGGACGCACTGGGACGCACCTGGAGCGGGCTCTGCAGGTAACCCTGGTCACTGGGCGTTACTGGGAATGAGATTTTCCTTACTGGTTTGGGGTTTTTTGTTACCGGGCTGCACTGGGGCTGAACTGGGCTGAACTGGGATGAACTGGGAGCGGATTTGGGGTCACTGGGATGAGGTTTGGGCTCACTGGGAGTTACTGGGAATGAGATTTGCCTTACTGGTTTGGGGTTTTTTGTTACTGGTTTGGGGTTTTTTGTTACCGGGCTGAACTGGGAGGTCCCTGTGGCTAACTGGGAGGTAACTGGGCTGAACTGGGAGGTAACTGGTGTGAACTGGGAGGCACTGGTGCTGACCTGGAGCGGGCTCTGCAGGTAGTCCTCGTAGCCGCGCGCGTACAGCTCGTAGGCCGAGGGCGGCGGCCGGTGCTGCCCCAGGTGCTCCAGGTACTGCAGGTACGAGCCCAGCGGGCGGGGCCCGTGGTGGGGGGAGCCCTGCAGGATGATCTGCACGTCCAGCTGCGGGGGAAACCAGTATAAACCAGTATAAACCAGTATGGACCAGTATGGACCAGTATGGACCAGTATGGACTGGTATGGATCTATATAAACCAGTCTGGGCCCCGTGGTGGGGGGAGCCCTGCAGGATGATCTGCACGTCCAGCTGCGGGGGAAACCAGTATAAACCAGTATAAACCAGTATAAACCAGTATAGACCAGTATAGACCAGTATATACGGGTATGGATCAATATAAACCAGTATGGATCAATGTAAACCAGTATGGACCAGTACGGGCCCCCGTGGTGGGGGGAGCCCTGCAGGATGATCTGCACGTCCAGCTGCGAGAAAAACCAGTATAAACCAGTATAAACCAGTATAAACCAGTATAAACCAGTATAAACCAGTATAGACCGGTATATATGGGTATGGACCAGTATGGACCAGTACGGGCCCCCGTGGTGGGGGGAGCCCTGCAGGATGATCTGCACGTCCAGCTGCGGGGGAAACCAGTATGGACCAGTATAAACCAGTATAAACCAGTATAGACTGGTATGGACCAGTATAGACCGATATAAACCAATATTGACCAGTATGGATCAATATAAACCAGTATGGACCAGTCTGGCCCCCGTGGTGGGGGGAGCCCTGCAGGATGATCTGCACGTCCAGCTGCGAGAAAAACCAGTATGGACCAGTATAAACCAGTATGGACCAGTACGGACCAGTATAGACCGGTATATATGGGTATGGATCAATATAAACCAGTATGGATCAATGTAAACCAGTATGGACCAGTATGGGCCCCGTGGTGGGGGGAGCCCTGCAGGATGATCTGCACGTCCAGCTGCGGGAAAAACCAGTTTGGACCAGTATAAACCAGTATAAACCAGTATGGACCAGTATAGACCAGTATAAACCAATATTGACCAGTATGGATCAATGTAAACCAGTATGGACCAGTATGGGCCCCGTGGTGGGGGGAGCCCTGCAGGATGATCTGCACGTCCAGCTGCAAGAAAAACCAGTATAAACCAGTATAAACCAGTATAAACCAGTATGAACCAGTATAAACCAGTATAAACCAGTATAGACCGGTATATACGGGTATGGACCAGTATGGACCAGTCTGGGCCCCGTGTGGGGGGAGCCCTGCAGGATGATCTGCACGTCCAGCTGGAAAACAAACCAGTATAAACCAGTATAAACCAGTATAAACCAGTATGAACCAGTATGGACCAGTATAGACCGGTATATATGGGTATGGATCAATATAAACCAGTATGGATCAATGTAAACCAGTATGGACCAGTATGGGCCCCGTGGTGGGGGGAGCCCTGCAGGATGATCTGCACGTCCAGCTGCGGGAAAAACCAGTATAAACCAGTATAAACCAGTATAAACCAGTATAAACCAGTATATACCAGTATATACCGGTATATACCAGTATGGACCATTATAGAGCAGTACACACCAGTATGGACCAGTACAGACCAATATGGACCAGTATAAACCCATCCAAACCAGTCCCTCCCAGTCCCTCCCAGTCCAAACCAGTACAAACCAGTACAAACCAGTATAAACCAGTAACGCCAAATCCCCATTTAACCCTTTCCTTCCCCATTTTTAACCCGTTTTTTCCCATTTTTCCCCTCCCAGCCCCTCCCAGTTCCCTCCCAGTCCCTCCCAGTCACTCCCAGTCACTCCCAGTTCCTCCCAGTTCCCTCCCAGTCCAAACCAGTACAAACCAGTAACCCCCAAACCCCATTTAACCCTTTTTTAACCCTTTCCTCCCCATTTTTCCCCCATTTCTCACCCAATTTTTGCCATTTTTCCCCTCCCAGTCCATCCCAGTTTCCTCCCAGTTCCTCCCAGTGCCTCCCAGTATAAACCAGTACAAACCAGTAACCCCCAAATCCCCATTTAACCCTTTTTTAACCCTTTCTCTCCCATTTTCCCCCCATTTTCCCCCCAATTTTCACCCAATTTTCACCATTTTTTCCCCATTTTCCCCCGTTTTTTCCCTCCCAGTTCCCTCCCAGTATAAACCAGTACAAACCAGTAACCCCAAACCCCATTTAACCCTTTTTTAACCCTTTTCTCCCATTTTTTCCCCCATTTTTCCCCATTTTTCACCCAATTTTCACCCAACTTTCGCCATTTTTTCCCGTCCCCAGTCCATCCCAGTCCCTCCCAGTCCCTCCCAGTTCCCTCCCAGTACAAACCAGTAACCCCAAACCCCATTTAACCCTTTTTTAACCTTTTCTCTCCCATTTTTTCCCCATTTTTCCCCCAATTTTCACCATTTTTTCCCCGTTTTTTCCCATTTTTTCCCTCCCAGCCCCTCCCAGTATAAACCAGTATAAACCAGTACAAACCAGTAACCCCCAAACCCCATTTAACCCTTTTTTAACCCTTTCTCTCCCATTTTTTCCCCATTTTTCACCCAATTTTCACCATTTTTTCCCCGTTTTTTCCCCTCCCAGTCCCTCCCAGTACATCCCAGTACAAACCAGTACAAACCAGTAACCCCCAAACCCCATTTAACCCTTTTTTAACCCTTTCTCCCCCAGTTTTTACTAATTTTCCACCCATTTTTTCCCCAATTTTCACCCAATTTTCGCCATTTTGTCCCTCCCAGCCCCTCCCAGTACAAACCAGTACAAACCAGTAACCCCTTAACCCCATTTTAACCCTTTTTTAACCCTTTCTCTCCCATTTTCCCCCCATTTTTCACCCAATTTTCACCATTTTTTCACCATTTTCCCCCTCCCAGTTTCCTCCCAGTCCCTCCCAGTATAAACCAGTATAAACCAGTAACCCCAAATCCCCATTTAACCCTTTTTTAACCCTTTCTCTCCCATTTTTCCCCCATTTTTCACTCAATTTTCACCATTTTTTCACCATTTTTTCCCCGTTTTTTCCCTCCCAGTTCCCTCCCAGTATAAACCAGTACAAACCAGTAACCCCAAATCCCATTTAACCCTTTTTAACCCTTTCTCTCCCATTTTTCCCCCATTTTCCACCCAATTTTCACCCAATTTTCACCATTTTTTCCCCGTTTTTTCCCATTTTTTTCCCTCCCAGCCCCTCCCAGTATAAACCAGTACAAACCAGTAACCCCTTAACCCCATTTTAACCCTTTTTTAACCCTTTCCTCCCCATTTTTCCCCCATTTTTCACCCAATTTTCACCCAATTTTCACCATTTTTTTTCCCCTGCTTTTTTCGCCCTATTTTTCCCCTCCCAGTCCCTCCCAGTCCCTCCCAGTTCCCTCCCAGTCCAAACCAGTACAAACCAGTACAAACCAGTAAGCCCCAAACCCCATTTAACCCTTTTTTAACCCTTTCTATCCAATTTTTTCCCCATTTTTCCCCCATTTTTCCCCCAATTTTCACCCAATTTTCCCCATTTTTTCTCCCAGCTTTCCCTCCCTCCCAGTCCCTCCCAGTACAAACCAGTACAAACCAGTAACCCCTTAACCCCATTTTAACCCTTTTTTAACCCTTTCTCTCCCATTTTTCCCCCATTTTCCCCCCATTTTTCACCCAATTTTCACCATTTTTTCCCCGTTTTTTCCCCGTTTTTTCGCTCCCAGCCCCTCCCAGTCCCTCCCAGTACAAACCAGTGCCCCCAGTACCTTGAGCAGCTGCACCAGCAGCCGCTGGTGGCCCCGGCCCAGCACTGGGAACCCCTTTTTGTTGGTGAGGAAGAGGCGGGTGGGCAGCAGCGCGGCCTTGACGGGCTCCCCCAGCCAGCGGGCCAGGGCGGGGGCTGAGGGCAGGTCCGGGCCCAGCTCCAGGGCTGCGGGACCAGTACACACCAGTATAAACCAGTATGGACCAGTATAAACCAGTTTGAGACGTTTTTACCCCGTTTTTTTACCATTTTTCCCCGATTTTTTACAATTTTTTTTCCAATTTTGTTCATCCCAGTTTGGTCATCTGAGATCCAAATCCCAGTATAAACCAGTATAAACCAGTATAAACCAGTATGAACCAGTATGGACCAGTACAAACCAGTAATGGACCAGTTTGAGCCTCTTTTTTACCCCTGCTTTTTTCTGATTTTTTCCCACTTTTTATCATTTTTTTTCATAATTTTGTTCATCCCAGTTTGGTCTAATGAGATCCAAATCCCAGTATAAACCAGTATAAACCAGTATAAACCAGTATGAACCAGTATGGACCAGTACAAACCAGTACGGACCAGTTTGAGCCGTTTTTACCCCGTTTTTTTCCCATTTTTTCCCAATTTTTTATCATTTTTTTCCAATTTTGTTCATCCCAGTTTGGTGTTTTGAGACCCAAATCCCACTATAAACCAGTATAGACCAGTATAAACCAGTACACACCAGTACAAACCAGTATGAACCAGCTTGAGCCGTTTTTACCCCGTTTTTTTCTGATTTTTCCCTGATTTTTTACAATTTTTTTCCAATTTTTCTCACCCCAGTTTGGTCTTCCAAGACCTAAATCCCAGTATGAACCAGTATGAACCAGTATAATCCAGTACACACCAGTACAAACCAGTACGGACCAGTTTGAGCCGTTTTTACCCCGTTTTTTTCTGATTTTTCCCGATTTTTTACCATTTTTTTCCAATTTTTTTCATCCCAGTTTGGTGTTCTGAGACCTAAATCCCAGTATGGACCAGTATAAACCAGTATAGACCAGTATGAACCAGCACAAACCAGTATGAACCAGTACAAACCAGTATGGAGCAGTATGGACCAGTATGGGCCAATATAGACCAGTATGGACCAGTATAAACCCGTATGGACCGGTATGGACTAGTGCAAACCAGTATGGACCAGTATAAACCAGTATGAACCAGTATAAGCCCCGCCCAATTTTAAGCCACGCCCCCTCACCCCGCACCACGTGTTGTAGCCCCGCCCCCTTTAAGCCCCGCCCCTCACCCAGCGCGGCCCGTTTGTTGTAGCCTCCCGCCCCTTTGAGGCCCTGCCCCTTCTGTTTTGGCTCGCCACCCAGCTGCCCGCTTTGTCGCAGGCTCCCCGCCTGGTTAAACCCCTTTGTTGTAGCCCCGCTCTATTTCAAGCCCCACCCGCTTAGTTGTAGCGCCTCTCCCCTAAGCCTCCCGCCTGGTTAGGCCCCCTCACCCAGCGCTGCCGCCTGTTGTAGCCCCGCCCCTGGTTAAGCCTCCCCGCCTCGGGTTAAGCCCCTGAGCCACCCAGCTGGGCGGTCGAGTTAGCCTCGCCGGTTAAACCCCTCGCCTTTGTTGTAGCTCCTCACTTATTTCCCAAGCCCCACCTGTTTGTTGTAGCTCCTCGCCTCGGTTGAGCCCGCCTCTCTACCCAAGCTCTCGCGCCTTTTCCCAGGCTCGCCACACCAGCCGCCTGTTTGTTATTGTAGCGCTTCACGCCAGGCTCGCTGGTTAAGCTCGCCACCCAGCGCCGCCAGTTTGTTGTAGCCTGCGGTTAAGCCCTGCCCTTCTTTGGCGGCCACTCCAGCCTGCGCATGCAGCCCCGCACGCTTCAGGCCCCGCCCCGGGTTAAGCCCTCGCCTCACCCAGCCCGCTTTGTTGTAGTCCAGCAGAGTCCGGAAGTTGTGCCACCTGCGGGGGGCGGGGCTTCAATCGGCGCCCCGAAAACAGCCAAAAACAGCCCAAAACCAGCCCAAAAATAGCCCAAAATAGCCCAAAAATATCCCAAAACCACCCAAAATATAATATCCCTAAAACAGCCCAAAATAGCCCGCAACAGCCCAAAAATATCCCAAAACCACCCAGAGTATCCCAAAACAGCCCAAAAAAACCCGAAAAATACCCAAAATTATCCCAAAAATAGCCCAAAACAGCCCAAAAAATGTCCCAAAAATAGCCCAAAAATAGCCCAAAAATAGCACAAATATATCCCAAAAATAGCACAAAAATAGCCCAAAAAAAATCCCCAAATTAGCCCAAAAAATACCCAAAAACAGCCAAAAAAGCCCAAAAAATAGCCCAAAAATATCCCAAAACAGCCCGTACCCAAACCAGCCCAAAAATATCTTTAAAACAGCCCAAAAATAGCCCAAACCAGCCCAAAAATAACCTAGCCCCAAAAACAGCCCAAAAATATCCCAAAAATAGCCCATAAACAGCCCAAAACCAGCCCAAAACCAGCCTAAAAATATCCCAAAAACAGACCAAAAAATAGCCCAAAAATAGCCCAAAAACAGCCCAAAACCAGCCCAAAAACAGCCCAAAAAAACCCCCAAAAATATACCAAAAAACACCCAAAATTATCCCAAAAATAGCACAAACATACCCAAAAAATATCCCAAAAACAGCCCAAAAATATCCCAAAAACAGCCCAAAAATAGCCCAAAAATAGCCCAAAAATATCCCAAAACCAGCCCAAAAATAGCCCAAAAATAGCCCCAAAATATCCCAAACAGCCCAAAACAGCCCAAAACCAGCCCAAAATAGCCCAAAACCAGCCCAAAATAGCCCCAAAAATAGCCCAAAAACAGCCCAAAAATATACCAAAAATACCCACAAAAATATCCCAAAAAACCACCCAAAAACAGCCCAAAAACAGCCACAAAATATATCCCAAAAATAGCCCAAAAACACCGAAAATATATCCCAAAAATAGCCCCAAAACAGCCCAAAACCACCCAAAAATATCCCCAAAACAGCCAAAAACAGCCCAAAACCAGCCCAAAAACCTCCCAAAAATGTCCCAAATATAGCCCAAAAACCACCCAAAATTATCCCAAAAATAGCCCAAAAATATCCCAAAAATAGCCCAAAAACAGCCCAAAAATAGCACAAAAATACCCAAAAAATATCCCAAAAACAGCCCAAAAACCGCCCAAATATAGCCCAAATATATCCCAAAAATACCCAAAATTATCCCAAAAACAGCACAAAAATACCCAAAAAATATCCCAAAAACCCACCCAAAAATAGCCCAAAAAATGTCCCAAAAATATCCCCAAAATAGCCCAAAAATACAAAAAAAAAATCCCAAAACTATCCCAAAAAATACCCAAAAAAATCCCAAAAATACCCTAAAATTTCTCCCAAAATCCCCAAATTTTCCCCCAAATATCCCAAAAATCCCCAAATTTCGACCAATATTTTCCAAATTTCCCCAAAAATTTCCCCCGAATTTCCCCCAAAATTTCCCAAAAAATTCCCCAAAATTCCCCCAAAATTTCCCAAAATTCCCCAAATTTCTCCCAAAATTCCCCAAAAATTCCCCAAAAATCCCCAAAAATTTCCCCCAAATTTCCCCCAAATTTTCCCCAAAAATTCCCCAAAAATCACCAAAAATTCCCAGAAATTACCCCGAATTTCCCCCAAAATTCTCCAAAAATTTTAAACAAAATTTCCAAATTTTCCTCCAAAATTTCCCAAAAATTCCCCAAACTTCTCCCAAAATTCCTCAAAACTCTCAAAATCCCCATAAAAATTTCCTGACTTTCTCTTAAATTTCTCAACATTCCCCAAAAATTTCAAGCAAAATCTAAAATTTCCCAAAAATCTTAAAATCTCCCAAAAATCCTTCTAAAAATCTCCGAATTTTCCCCCAAAAATCCCCAAAATCTTCCCAAAATTTCCCAAAATTCCCCAAACTTTTCCCCAAAATTTTCCCCAAAAATCCCCAAAAATTCTCAAAAATTTGAAGAAAAATTCCTGAAATTTCGCAAATTTCCCAAAATTCCCCAAAATTTCGAACTTTCTAATTTTTCCCAAAATTCCAAAAAATTCTCTTAAATTCCCCAAAATTCTGTACCTCTACTCAGCTCCCCTCACCACTGCCACGTGCTCTCCTCGGCCCCGCCCTCTGATGACGTCACTTCCTCGTTGGCGATGACGTCATCGCGGGAGGCCTCGGGGTCCACCAGCGGCACCTGCACCCAGTACTGCCCAGTATAAACCAGTAAGGACCAGTATGGACCAGTACGGACCAGTATGGACCAGTATATGACCAGTACGACCAGTATGGACCAGTATGACTCAGTATGGGACCAGTATAAAACCAGTACCGCCTTCCAGTATAAACCAGTAAGGACCAGGCATAAAACCAGTATGGACCAGTATGGACCGGTACGGACCAGTATGGACCAGTATAAACCAGTATGGACCGGTATGGACCAGTATGAACCAGTATGGACCAGTATAAACCAGTATAAACCAGTATGGACCGTATGGACCAGTATGGACCAGTATGGACCAGTATGGACCAGTATGGACCAGTATGGACCAGTATGCACCAGTATGACCACTCATGGACCAAAAGGGATCAGTATGGACTCAGTATAAACCAGTATAAACCAGTATGACCGGTATGGACCAGTATGGACCAGTATGGACCAGTATAAACCAGTATAAACCAGTATGGACCGGTATGGACCAGTATGGACCAGTACTGGTCAGTAAGGACCACTATGGACTACTATGTACCAGTATGGACCAGTATAAACCAGTATGGACCAGTATGGACCAGTATGGACCAGTGTAAACCACTATGGACCAGTATAAACCAGTATAAACCAGCATGGACCAGTTCCTCTGTCATTTTTCCCCGTTTTTCCCCCTCCCAGTCCCTCCCAGTCCCTCCCAGTACAAACCAGTACAAACCAGTAACCCCCAATCCCTATTTAACCCTTTTTAACCGTTTCACTGCCATTTTTTTCCCATTTTTCCCCCATTTTTCACCCATTTTTTCACCATTTTTTCCCATTGTGTCCCTCCCAGTATAAACCAGTACAAACCAGTAACCCCCAAACCCCATTTAACCCTTTTTTAACCCTTTCTCCCCCAATTTTTCCCCATTTTTTCTCCATTTTTCACCCATTTTTCACCCAATTTTCCCCGTTTTTCCCCCTCCCAATCCCTCCCAGTCCCTCCCAGTCCATCCCAGTACAAACCAGTAACCCCAATCCCATATTACGCCTTTTTTACCCCTTTTTTAACCCTTTCTCTCCCATTTTTTCCCCATTTTTTGCCATTTCTCCCCCAATTTTCACCCAATTTTTGCCATTTTTCCCCTCCCAGTTCCCTCCCAGTCCCTCCCAGTACAAACCAGTAACCCTAAACCCCATTTAACCCTTTTTTAACCCATTCTCCCCCATTTTTTCCCCATTTTTCCCCATTTTCCCCCATTTTTCACCCATTTTTTCCCCAATTTTCACCCAATTTTCACCCACTTTTGCTCGCTTTCCTTTTGTCTTTTTCCCTCCCAGTTCCCCTCTCAGTCCCTCCCCAGTTCCCTCCCAGTCCAAAACCAGTAACCCCCTAACCCCATTTAACCCTTTTTTAACCCATTCTCCCCCATTTTTTTCCCAATTTTCACCCAATTTTCACCCAATTTTCGGCGTTTTTTCCCCGTTTTTCCCCCTCCCAGCCCCTCCCAGTCCCTCCCAGTCCCTCCCAGTCCCTCCTCCCCAGCACAAACCAGTAACTCCCAAACCCCATTTAACCTTTTTTAACCCTCTCATTTTTCCTCCTTCCATTTTTCATCCAATTTTCTCACCCAATTTTCACCCACTTTTCAGCCAAGCCAAGAAGTTTTTCTCCTCCCAGGAGTAAACCAGTCCTCCCAGTCCCTCCTCCCAGTACAAAACCCCAGTCCCTCCCCAGTACCTGTGTGTATGCAGGTCGCCAGTAGGTGGGCACTGAGCCCCCGGGCCAGGTTGGGGTTGTGGGGACCCCTGAGGGGCACCAGGTGAGCGGCCAGGCCCAGGTAAGCCCCGAAATCCAGCTCCTGACGCAGGGCCTGGGGAATAAATAATCCAAAATTAATATAAAATTATTATTATCATAAAATTATCATAAAATTGTCATAAAGTTACGATAAAGTTATGATAAAATTATCATAAAATTATCATAAATTAATAATGAAATCCAGCTCCTGACGCAGGGCCTGGGGAAAAAATAATCCAAAATTAATACTAAAATAATTATTAAATTATTATTAAATTGTCATAAAATTGTCATAAAGCTATAATAAAGTTATAGTAAAATTATTATAAAGTTATCATAAAGTTATAATGAAATCCAGCTCCTGGCGCAGGGCCTGGGGAATAAATAATCAAAAATTAATATTAAATTAATAATAAATTATTATTAAATTGTCAGAAAATTATCATAAAGTTATAATAAAGTTATGATAAAATTATTATAAAGTTATCATAAAGTTAAAATGAAATCCAGCTCCTGGGGCAGGGCCTGGGGGAAAAAATACAAAATAATCCAAAATTATTATAAAATTAATATTGAATTATCATAAAATTATTATAAAATTGTCATAAAGTTATAATAAAGTTATAATGAAATTATTATAAAGTTATTATAAATTTATAATGAAATCCAGCTCCTGCCGCAGGGCCTGGGAATAAATAATCCAAAATTAATATTAAATTAATATTTAATTATTATTAAATTATCGTAAAATTGTCACAAAATTATCATAAAGTTATGATAAAATTGTCATAAAGTTATCATAAAGTTATAATGAAATCCAGCTCCTGGTGCAGGGCCTGGGGGAAAAAAATACAAAATTATTATTAAATTATTATTAAATTATTATTAAATTGTCAGAAAATTGTCATAAAGTCATAATAAAGTTATGATAAAATTATCATAAATTTATCATAAAGTTATAATAAAGTTATAATGAAATCCAGCTCCTGCCGCAGGGCCTGGGGGGAAAATAATCCAAAATTAATATTAAATAATTATTAAACTATCATAAAATTGTCATAAAATTGTCATAAAATTATCATAAAGTTATAACAAAATTATTATAAAGTTATCATAAAGTTATAATGAAATCCAGCTCCTGCCGCAGGGCCTGGAAATAAATAATCCAAAATTAATATTAAATTAATATTAAATTATTATTAAGTTATTAAAAAATTATTATAAAACTACAATAAAGTTGTCATAAAGCTGTAATAAAGTTATAATAAAATTATTATAAAGTTATCATAAAGTTATAATGAAATCCAGCTCCTGACGCAGGGCCTGGGGGGAAAATAATCCAAAATAATTATAAAATAATTATTAAATTATTATTAAATTGTCATGAAATTGTCATAAAATTATCATAAAGTTATAATAAAGTTATAATAAAGTTATTATAAAATTATTATAAATTTATGATGAAATCCAGCTCCTGACGCAGGGCCTGGGAAATAAATAATCCAAAATTATTATAAAATTATTATTAAATTATTATTAAAGTGTCATGAAATTATCATAAAGTTATATTAAAGTTATAATAAAGTTATCATAAAGTTATCATAAAGTTATAATGAAATCCAGCTCCTGCTGCAGGGCCTGGGGGAAAAAAATAATAAAAAATTATAAAAATTTATCCAAAATTATCATAAAATTATTATAAAATTGTCATAAAGTTATCATAAAGTTATGATAAAATTATTATAAAGTTATGATAAAGTTATAATGAAATCCAGCTCCTGGCGCAGGGCCTGAAAAATAAATAATCCAAAATTAATATTAAATTAATATTAAATTATTATAAAATTATTATAAAATTATAGCAAACTTAAAATAAATTATAATAAAGTTATAATAAAGTTATAATAAATTTATCAGGAAATCCAGCTCCTGATGCAAGGCCTGGGGAATAAAAAATACAAAATTTATCCAAAATTTATCCAAAATTATTATAAAATTATTATAAAATTATCATAAAATTACTATAAAATTATAATAAAGTCATAACAAAATTATTATAAAGTTAGAATAAAATCCAGCCCTGGATGCAAAGCCTGGGGGAAAAAATTATCCAAAATTTATCCAAAATTAGAAAAAAAATATTCAAAATTTATCCAAAAATATGATAAAATAATTATAAAATTATTATAAAATTATCATAAAGTTATAATAAAATTATTATAAAATTATAATGAAATCCAGCTCCTGCTGCAGGGCCTGAGGGATAAAAAAATCCAAAATTTATCCAAAATTAGAAAAAAAAAATTCAAAATTTATCCAAAAATACGATAAAATAATTATAAAATTATTATAAAATTATCATAAAGTTATAATAAAATTATTATAAAATTATTATAAAGTTATAATGAAATTCAGCTCCTGCTGCAGGGCCTGGGGGATAAAAAATCCAAAATTTATCCAAAATTTATCCAAAATTTACCCAAAATTATTATAAAATTATTATTAAAGTATCATAAAATTGTCATAAAGTTATAATAAAGTTATAACAAAATTATTATAAAGTTATAATAAAGTTATCATAAATTAATAATGAAATCCAGGTCCTGATGCAGGGCCCCAAAATTCTGCAAAATTCCCAAAAATCTTCAACTCATCCCCAAAAATCCCCAAAAAATCCCCAAAAATCCTCATCCCTCTAAAAATTTTCCCCAAAAATTCCTCAAAAAATCCCAAAAAAATCCCCCAAAATCCCTCAAAATTACCAAAAATCTCCCAATAATTCCCACAAAAATCCCCAAAAATTCCCCAAAAAATTTCCCCAAAATTCCTCCAACATTCCCCTAAAAAATTCCCAAAATTCCCCCAAAAAATCCTCCAAAAATCCCCAAAATCCAAAAATCCCCAAAATCTACCAAAAATCTCCCATTCCCATGAAAAATTCCCAAAATTCCCCATCAAAATCTCAAAAAATCCCCAAAAATCCCAGCTCAAAAATTCCCCAAAAAATGACCCCCAAAAATCCCCAAGAATTTCAAAATTCCTCATCAAAAATTCCTCCAAAATTTCCCATCCCTCAAAAATTCGCCCCAAAAATCCCTAAAAATCTCCAGAAATTCCCAAAAGACCTCCAAAAATCCCCCAAAAAATTCCCAAAAATTCCTCAAAAAATTCCCCCAAAATCATTCTACAAAATCCCTCCAAAATTCCCCATCCCCAAAATTCCCCAAAATTCCCCAAAAATCCCCAATATTCCCCTAAAAATCCCCAAAAAGCCCCCAAAATTCCTCAAAAGATCTAAAAATCCCCTAAAAATCTCTAAAAATCCCTAAAAGATCCTCAAAAATCCCCAAAAAATTCTCCAAAAGATTCCCCTAAAAAATTCCCCCAAAAATTTCCCAAAATTCCCCAAAAAAATCCCTCAAAAATCCTCCCAAAAGAAATCCCCAAAAATCTCCCATAAAATCACCACCCCTCAAAAGTTCCTCAAAATCCCCAAAAGACTTCCAAAAATCCCATCCCAAAAAATCCCAAAATTCCCAAAAATTCCCCAAAATTCCCAAAATTCCCCAAAATTCCCCAAAATCCCCCAGACCTGGCAGGAATTTTTCCTGACGTGCTCCAGGGGCGAGTCCGGGCGGATCCAGGGCGACAATTTCCCAACAATGAGGGAATTCCAGTCTGGAAATCAAATTTATATTAAATTTATATCAAACTGATATCAAATTTATATCAATGTAATCCCCAATTTCCCAACAATGAGGGAATTCCAGTCTGGGAATTAAATTTATATCAATTTTATATCAAATTGATATCAATATAATCCCCAATTTCCCGACAATGAGGGAATTCCAGTCTGGAAATTAAATTGATATCAATTTTATATCAATTTTATATCAAATTTATATCAGATTTATATCAGATTTATGTCACATTTATATAAAATTTATGTCAATTTTATATCAGATTTATATCAAATTGATATCAGTGTAATCTCCAATTTCCCAACAATGAGAGAATTCCAGTCTGGAAATTAAATTTATATCAATTTTATATCAAATTGATATCAATGTAATCCCCAACTTCCCAACAATGAGGGAATTCCAGTCTGGGAATTAAATTTATATCAGATTTATATCAAATTTATATCAGTGTAATCCCCAATTTCCCGACAATGAGGGAATTCCAGTCTGAAAAATTAAATTTATATCAAATTTATATCAAATTTATATCAGATTTATGTCACATTTATATAAAATTTATATCAAATTTATATCAGATTTATATCAAATTTATATCAGTGCAATCCCCAATTTCCCAACAATGAGGGAATTCCATTCTGCGAAATTAAATTTTATATCAAATTTTATATCGATTTATAAGGAATTTTAAAATAAATGTATATCAGATTTTATGTCACATTTATATGAAAATCTATATCAAATTTTATATCAAATTTATATCAGATTTATATCAGTGCAATCCCCAATTTCCCAACAATGAGGGAATTCCAGTCTGAAAAATCAAATTGATATCAAATTTATATCAAATTTATATCAGATTTATATCAAATTTTATATCAGTGTAATCCCCAATTTCCCAACAATGAGAGAATTCCAGTCTGGAAATCAAATTGATATCAAATTTATATCGAATTTATATCAATATAATCCCCAATTTCCCAACAATGAGGGAATTCCAGTCTGGAAATCAAATTGATATCAAATTTATATCAAATTTATATCAGATTTATATCAGATTTATATCAGATTTATATCAGTGCAATCCCCAATTTCCCAACAATGAGGGAATTCCAGTCTGAAAAATTAAATTGATATCAAAATTATATCAGATTTATATCAAATGTATATCAGATTTATATGCAAGTTATATCAAATGTATATCAGATTTATGTCACATTTATATAAAATTTATATCAAATTTATATCAAATTTATATCAAATTTATATCAGTGTAATCTCCAATTTCCCAACAATGAGGGAATTCCAGTCTGGAAATTAAATTTATATCAGATTTATATCAAATTTATATCAAAATATCAAATGTATATCAGATTTATGTCACATTTATATCAAATTTATATCGAATTTATATCAAATTTATATCAGTGTAATCCCCAATTTCCCAACAATGAGGGAATTCCAGTCTGGAAAATTAAATTTATATCAAATTTATATCAAATTTATATCAATATAATCCCCAATTTCCCAACAATGAGGGAATTCCAGTCTGGAAATCAAATTTATATCAAATTGATATCAAATTTATATCAAATTTATATCAGTGCAATCCCCAATTTCCCAACAATGAGGGAATTCCAGTCTGGAAATCAAATTGATATCAAATTGATATCAATTTTATATCAAATTTATATCAATATAATCCCCAATTTCCCAACAATGAGGGAATTCCAGTCTGGAAATCAAATTGATATCAAATTGATATCAAATTTATATCAAATTTTTTCCCTCTCACTTCTCTGCTTTTTTTCCTCCCAGTCCAAACCAGTACAGACCAGTCCACACCAGTCCAAACTAGTACATAAACTAGTAACCCCAAAACCCCCATTCCCCCATTTTTAACCCTTTTTTCACCATTTTTTTCCCTCTGCTAGCCAAGCTACTGCTTTTCCCTCCCAGTCCAAACCAGCCTACACCAGTCCACACCCAGTACAAACCAGTCCACTACTAGTATTAAACCAGTAACCCCAAACCCCCATTTCCCCATTTTAACCCTTTTCCTGCCGTTTTTCAACCCTTTTTTCACACCATTTTTTCTCTCACTGCTTTTTTCACGATCTTTTTTCCCCTCTGTTTTTCCTCCCAGTCCACAACCAGTCCACACCAGTCCAAACCAGTATAAACCAGTACAAACTAGTACAAACTAGTAACCCCAAACCCCCATTTCCCATTTTTAACCCTCTTTTTTCACCATTTTTCCCCTGCTTTATTTGTATTTTTTTCCTCGCTTTTCCTCCCAGTCCAAACCAGTACACACCAGTCCAAACCAGTCCAAACCAGTACAACCAGTAACTCCCAAACCCCCATTTCCCATTTTTTAACCCTCTTTTCCTGCCGTTTTTAACCCTTTTTTCGCCAGTTTTTTCACCCATTTTTCCCATTTTTTTCCCTCCCAGTCCAAACCAGTATACACCAGTATACACCAGTATAAACCAGTACAAACCAGTAACCCCAAACCTCCATTTTCCCACTTTCACCCCATTTTTAACCCTTTTAACCCTTTTTTCTCTGCCGCGTTTTTTCACCGATTTTTTCAAGCCTCCCAGTCCAAACCAGTACACACCAGTATAAACCAGTAAAAACCAGTATAAACCAGTAACCCCAAACCTCCATTTCCCCCATTTTTAACCCTTTTACTGCTTTTTAAACCCCTCTTTTTTCCCTCGCTTTTTCAGCCAAGCTTTTTGCCGCATTTTTTCCCCTGCTTTTTCCCAGTCCCAGTCCAAACCAGTATAAACCAGTACAAACCAGTATAAAACCAGTCCCAAACCCCCATTTCCATTTTTTAACCCTCCTTTCACTGCTTAACCCTTTTTCCCGTCTTTTGGCCGCTGTCACATTTTTTTCCCCTGCTTCTCCCAGTCCAAACCAGCACACTAGTACAAACCAGTCCAAACCAGTACAAACCAGTAACCAACCTCCTCATTTTCCCACTTTCCCATTTTTAACCCTTTTTCCCTCAAAAGCTTTTTCTCACGCTACTGCTGACATTTTTCTCCATTTCCTCCCAGTCCAAACCAGTATAAACCAGTATAAACCAGTCCAAACCAGTACAAACCAGTAACCCCAAACCTCCATTTTCCCACTTTCCCCCCATTTTTAACCCCTTTTCACCATTTTTTCACGTGGCATTGTTTTTCCCTCCCAGTCCAAACCAGTACAAACCAGTATAAACCAGTATAAACCAGTACAAACCAGTAACCCCAAACCCCCATTTCCTCCATTTTTAACCCTTTTTTCACCATTTTTTCCCTGTTTTTCACAGTTTTTTTCACATTTTTTCCCTTCTCCTGCCCCACTAGTCCACACATGTATAAACCAGTCCAAACCAGTACAAACCAGACCACAAACCCCCATTTTCCCACTTTTTCCCCATTTTTAACCCTGTTTTTCACCATTTTTTCCTTTGCTGCCAGTTTTTTTCTCCCTCCCAGTCCCAGCACCAGTCCCACACCAGTACAAACCAGTCCAGACCAGTACTCGGCCGGCCAGCACCAGGTCGAGATGTGGTCTGGGGCCTGGCCGGTCCCAGCGCGGCCCTGCCTCAAAGCTCCCTGGGCGATGCCGAGGGTGGAACAGGGGCAGGCACAGGAAATCGAACCCTGCAGCAACTGGGTGAACTGGGAGCCACTGGGAGCCACTGGGGGACTGGGAGGGACTGGGGGGGAACTGGGGAGGGACTGGGATGGAGCTGGGAGGGACTGGGGAGGAACTGGGAGTAACTGGGAGGGAACTGGGAGGGAACTGGGAGGGACTGGAGAGGACTGGGGGACTGGGAGGGAACTGGGGAGGGGACTGGGAGGGACTGGGAGGGAACTGGGAGTGGACTGGGAGGGACTGGGAGAAACTGGGAGAGGACTGGGAGGGGACTGGGAGGGCTGGGGGCGACTGGGGAGGGAACTGGGAGGGACTGGGAGGGAACTGGGAGGGACTGGGAGGGACTGGGAGGAACTGGGTTATACTGGGAGGGACTGGGAGGGACTGGGAGGGAACTGGGAGGGACTGGGAGGGACTGGGAGGGAACTGGGAGGGGAACTGGGAGGGAACTGGGTTATACTGGGAGGGACTGGGAGGGGAACTGGGAGGGACTGGGAGGGACTGGGAGGGACTGGGAGGAACTGGGATCAAACTGGGATGAACTGGGAGGGACTGGGAGGGACTGAGGGACTGGGAGGGACTGGGAGGGAGTGGGAGGGAACTGGAGGGGACTGGGAGGGGACTGGAGGGGACTGGGGAGGGACTGGGGATGGGACTGGGAGGGACTGGGAGGGACTGGGAGGGACTGAGGGACTGGGAGGGAGGGACTGGGAGGGACTGGGAGGGACTGGGACTGGGGGGACTGGGATGGGACTGGGAGGGACTGGGAGGGACTGGGAGGGACTGGGAGGGACTGGGAGGGCACTGGGAGGGACTGGGAGGGACTGGGAGGGGACTGGGAGGGACTGGGGCCACGGGAGGGACTGGGAGGGACTGGGGAGGGACTGGGAGGGACTGGGAGGGACTGGGAGGGAACTGGGAGGGACTGGGAGCCACTGGGGGGGACTGGGAGGGGACTGGGAGGGACTGGGATGGACTGGGATGGACTGTGATTAAACTGGGATTAAACTGGGATGAACTGGGATGGACTGTGATTAAACTGGGATTAAACTGGGATAAACTGGGAGGGACTGGGACAAACTGGGATCAAACTGGGAGGGAACTGGGATAAACTGGGATGGACTGGGATAAACTGGGATGAACTGGGATCAAACTGGGATGAACTGGGATCAAACTGGGATGAACTGGGATGAACTGGGATAAACTGGGATTAAACTGGGATAAACTGGGATGGACTGGGACAAACTGGGATTAAACTGGGAGGGAACTGGGATTTGGGAATCCCTGAGGGAATTTTGGGAATTTCTGAGGGAATTTGGTTGAGACTTTTAGGAATTTTTTGGGGGATTTTTGGGGAATTTTGGGGAATTTTTTGGGAATTTTTTGGGGAATTTTTGGGGAATTTTCGTGGGAATTTTTGGGGGATTTTTGTGGAATTTTGGGAATTTGGGGGGATTTTTGGGAATTTTTTGGGGGATTTTTGGGAATTTTTGGGGAATTTTTGGGGGATTTTTGTGGAATTTTGGGGAATTTTTGTAGGAATTTTGGGGAATTTTTTGGGGAATTTTGGGGAATTTTTTGGGGAATTTTTGTGGAATTTTTTGGGGAATTTTCGTGGGAATTTTTGGGGAATTTTGGCGAATTTTGGATAATTTTTGTGGGAATTTTTGGGAATTTTATGGGGGAAATTTTGGGGTAAATGTTAAAAATTTTGGGGATTTTGGGCTCACCTGTGGGCGTGGCACCAGCTCAGAGATTTTTGGGGAATTTTGAGGATTTTTGGGGTGATTTTTCTGGGGGATTTTTGTGATTTTTTTGGGGGAATTTTTGGGGAATTTTTGGGAATTTCTGAGGGAATTTTGGGATCCCTGAGGGAATTTAGGGATCCCTAAAAGGAATTTTGGGGTTCCTGAGGGAATTTTTGGAATTTCTGAGGGAATTTGGGGAGCCCTGAGAGGATTTTGGGGTTCCTGAGAGAAATTTTGGTTTCCTGAGAGAATTTTGGTTTCCTGAGGGAATTTTGGGGTCCCTGAGGGAATTTTGGGAATTTCTGAGGGAATTTTTGGATCCCTGAGGGAATTTTGGGGTTCCTGAGGGAATTTTGGGGATCCCTGAGGGAATTTTTGGATCCCTAAAAGGAATTTTGGGGTCCATGAGGGAATTTTGGCAATTTCTGAGGGAATTTGGGGAGCCCTGAGAGGATTTTGGGTTCCTGAGAAAAATGTTGGTTTCCTGTGGGAATTTTGGGGATCCTTGAGGGAATTTTGGGAATTTCTGAGGGAATTTTGGGGATCCTTGAGGGAATTTTGGGAATTTCTGAGGCGATGTGTGGATCCCCAAAAAAATTTTGGGGATCTCTGAGGAGATTTTGGGGATCCTTGAAAGAATTTTGGGGATCCCTGAAAGGAATTTTGGGGTTCCTGAGGGAATTTTTGGAATTTCTGAGGGAATTTTGGGATCCCTGAGGGAATTTTGGGGTTCCTGAGGTAATTTTGTCAATTTATGAGGGAATTTTTGGATCCCTGAGGGAATTTTGGGGATCCCTGAGGGAATTTTGGGGATCCCTGAGGAGAATTTGGGGATCCCTAAAGGGAATTTTGGGGTCCCTGAGGGAATTTTGGCAATTTCAGAGGGAATTTGGGAATCCCTGAGGGGATTTTGGGGTCTCTGAAGGAATTTTTGGATCCTTGAGAGGAATTTTGGGGATTTCTGAAAGGATTTTTGGGTTCCTGAGGGATTTTGGGGTCCCTAACGCGTTCTGAGGGAATCCCTGAGGGATTTTGGGATCCCTGAGGAAATTTTGGGTTCCTGAAGGGATTTTGGGGTCCCTAACGGGCTCTGAGGGAATCCCTGAGGGGATTTTGGGATCCCTGAGGAGATTTTGGGTTCCTGAGGGATTTTGGGATCCCTAACGGGTTCTGAGGGAATCCCTGAGGGAATTTTGGGATCCCTGAGGAGATTTTGGGTTCCTGAAGGGATTTTGGGGTCCCTAACGGGCTCTGAGGGAATCCCTGAGGGAATTTTGGGATCCCTGAGGAGATTTTGGTTTCCTGAGGAGATTTTGGGTTCCTGAGGGAATCTGAGGGAATCCCTGAGGGAATTTTGGGATCCCTGAGGGGATTTTGGGTTCCTGAAGGGATTTTGGGGTCCCTAACGGGTTCTGAGGGAATCCCTGAGGGAATTTGGGGTTCCCTAACGGGCTCTGAGGGAACCCCTGAGGGGATTTTTGGATCCCTGAGGAGATTTTGGGTTCCTGAGGGATTTTGGGATCCCTAACGGGTTCTGAGGGAATCCCTGAGGGAATTTGGGGTTCCCTAACGGGCTCTGAGGGAACCCCTGAGGGGATTTTGGGATCCCTGAGGAGATTTTGGGTTCCTGAGGGATTTTGGGGTCCCTAACGGGTTCTGAGGAACCCCTGACGGTGTTTGACGATCCCGCCGGAGGCTCGGGCCCTCCCGGGGACACGAGGGGGGGATTTCGCGGCCGATTTTTAAAGGTTCCCCAGTTGGATTTTCGGGGTTTTTTGGGATTTTGGGGAATCCCTCTCTCACCCCTGCCTGGCCACGGCCCCCAGCGCTTCCGCCACCTCCGGCACGCAGCTCAGATCCCGGCCTGAGGAGACGCGAGCGGCGCCCGCCGCTCCCGGTCCCGCCGCCATCGCTGCGCCGCTGCTCCCGCCTCCTCCGTGAGGCGGCGGCCAATCAGCGCCGAGCCCGCCAAGGCCGCAGCCAATCAGAACGCGAGACGCAGCTGTCAATCAAAGCGCCCGCCCGCCAGCGGCGCCCAGCCAATGGGAGAGCGCGGTGAGCTGCCAATCAAACAGCGCGGCCAATCAGAGCGCTGCGCTTGCTGCCAATCAAAGCGGCGGCGGGAAGGTTCACCCCGCCCCACGTGGGCGTGTCAGCTGTCAATCAACTGTGGCGAAGCTAGCCGCGCCCACAACAAGCTCTGAGCCAATCCGCGCGCTCCATGGACTGTCAATCAAACCACAGGAGGCGTGTCCTCCTGTCACTCAAACCCCGCCAGCCAATAGGTGAGCGCGATTTGCTGTCAATCATCGCACTGGTCCCGCCCACGCTTCTGTCAATCATTTTTTATTTTAAGCGGATTTTTAATGTGAATTTAAAGGATTTTGGGGGTTTCAGGCGGAATTTTGAGGAGAATTTGGGGGATTTTGGGGAATTTTGAGTGAATTTTTCTGGGAATTTTGGGAAAATTTTGAGAGAATTTTGAGAAAATTTTGAGGGAATTTGGCGGGAATTTCTGAGCGATTTTGAGAGAAATGTTGTGGAAATTTCTGGAAATTTTTTGAGGATTTTTTGGGGACATTTTAGGCATTTTTAAGATTTTTTGAGGATTTTTGGGGAATTTTGCAGGATTTTTTGAGGATTTTTTGGTGATTTCTTGGTGATTTTTGGGGGTTTTTCGGGAATTTTTTGAGGATTTTTTGGGGATTTTTTGAGGATTGTTTGAGGATTTTTTTGAGATTTTCTGGAAATTTTTAGGGGTCTTTTTTTTTCAGGATTTTTGTTGAATTTTTTGAGGGGATTTTTTGAGGATATTTTAGGAATTTTTTGGGGGTTTGTTTAGGATTTTTTGAGATTTTTTAAGCATTTGAGGGGGATTTTTTTGGGACGATCTTTTAAGGACTTTTTGAGAATTTTTGGGGATTTTTGAGAATTTTTTGGGGGATTTTTGAGGATTTTTTAAGGAATTTTTGGGGATTCTTTTCGGATTATTTAGGAATTTTTTTCGGATTTTTTCGGATTTTTTTCGGACTTTTTGGGCAACTTTTTCCCCGATTTTTTTTTGTACGGCCAGAATATTTTAGCAACTTGTGGCAATCCATTATTTTTATTTTTTTTTTACTTCGAGGCGAATTTTTGTGCAAACCGATAAAACTTTAAATTTTCTTTTTAAATTTTATTTCCTTTATTTAAATTTTTTTTTAATTTTTTTTTATTTTAATGCTTTTTTTTTTTTTCATTTTATTTTTTTGTTCATTTAATTTTTTCCAACAACAACCCGCTCCGCCCTGGAGCTGTCAATCAACCCCCACACCCATATATGGAGAAGAGCGGCTCTGATGACGTCACGATGACGTCGCGATGACGTCACCGGGGCAGGGGGCGGAGCTGGCTCAGGGCCCAGCGTTTCCGCGCCGCCTCCCGCCGGATGTTGCCGAGCTCCAGCGCCAGCTGCCGAAATTCGGGGCCCAGCCCCCGCAGCGCCGCCAGCTCCGCCCCCAAGATGGCGGCCTCGGCCTCGGCCGCTTGTGCTGACTTCGCACAGCAAGCCCTGGGGGAGGGGCGGGGCTTAGGGGGAGCGGGGCTTGGGGGGGCGGGGCTTGGAGGGGTGGGGACTTGGATGGGCAGGGGGCTTTATAGGGGATGCTTAGAGGGCGAGGGCTTAGAGGGGTGGAGCTTGGAAAGGCTGCTTAGAGGGGCAGGGGCTTGGAGTGGGCGGGGCTTGGAGTGGGCGGGAGGCTTAGAGGGCGGGCTAGAAGCGAGTGGGGGCTTACAGGGGTGGGACTTGGCAGGGCAGGGCTTTGGAGGGGCGGGCTTGGAGGGGCGGGGCTGAGATTGGGGCGAGAGCTATGGGGCGGGGGCTGAGAGGGGCGGGGCTTAGAGGGCGGGGCCCTAGAGGGGCAGGGCTCTGGAGTGGCTGTATGTGGGGGGCCCGGGGGCTTAGAGGGGCATTGCTTGGAGGGGCGGGGCTTAGAGAAGGTGGAGCTTGGAGGGGCGGGGCTTGGAGGGCAGGGGCTTATGAAGGGGCTGCATGTGGGGAGCGGGGGCTTGGAGAGGCGGGGCATGGAGGGGTGGAGCTTGAAGGGCGGGGCTTAGGCGGAGGCCCGGGCCAGGGTGGGGAGTGATGTCATAGGGAAGCGGGGCTATAGGGAATTGAGTGATGCCATTGTGGGGGCGGGCTATGGGAATGAGGTGATGACATTCAGTTGAAGGGCGGGTTTTCCTAATGAGGGGCGTGGCTATGCAAATGAGTACTTACATCATGCTAATGAGCATAACTGTTAAACTGATTAAGGGCGGAGCTATGCTAATGAGGGTCAATGTTTCACTAATTAAGGGTGGGGCTAGGCTAATGAGGTGGCGGGGGTTGCCGGATATGCAAATGAGGGGGCGTGGACTCGCACCTGATTCGCCGGTGCGCCTCCACGGTGGGGGCGGGGCTATGTTGCCGGATATGCAAATGAGGGGGCGTGGCTCCGGGGAACTCGGTGCTGTCTATGTGCGAGTGGGCGGGGGCTACACTATCGGATATGCAAATGAGGGGCGTGGCTCCAGCAATGTGATTGTGTCACTGTGCCAAGGGCGGGGCTACGTTGACGGATATGCAAATGAGGGGGCGTGGCTCCGGGAACGCTGTGATGCCACCACGCTAAAGGGCGGGGCTACACTACCGGATATGCAAATGAGGGGGCGTGGCTCCGGGAACTCGGCGCTGCCTATGCGCTGTGGGCGGGGCTACGCTACCGGATATGCAAATGAGGGGGGCGTGGCCTCGCACCTGATCCGCCGGTGCGCCTCCACGGTGGGGGCGGGGTAGGTGTCCAGCAGCACCCGCAGCTCCTCCAGCCTGGGGGGAACGCTCGTTAATTAATTAATTAATGCTAATCAGCGCCATGCAAATGGGATGCAAAGGAGGCCCCGCCCCTCACCGGCTCTTGAGCAGCGCGGCCCCGCCCTTGGCCTGCAGGTAGCGGCCACGCCCCTCGTCCAGGTGAGCCTGCGAGGCCCGCAGCGAGCAGAGCCGGGAGAGCAGCGACCGGCAGCGCCACAGCACCTGGGGACCAGTATAGACCAGTATAAACCAGTATGGACCGGTATGGAGCAGTATGGACCAATATGGACCGGGATAAACCGGGATAAACCAGTATGGACCGGTATGGACCAGTATGGAGCAGTATAAACCAGTATGAACCAGTATAAACCAGTATGGACCAGTATGGACCGGTACAAACCGGGATAAACCAGTATGGACCAGTATGGACCAGTATGGAGCAGTATGGACCGGTATAAACCGGTATGGACCAGTATGGACCAGTATACACCAGTATAAACCAGTATGGACCGGTATAAACCAGTATGGAGCAGTATAAACCAGTATGGACCAGTACAAACCAGTATGGACCAGTATGAACCAGTATGGACCAGTATGGACCAGTATGGACCAGTATAAACCGGGATAAACCAGTATGGACCAGTATGAACCGGTATGGACCAGTATAAACCAGTATGGACCCGTATGGACCAGTATAAACCAGTATGGACCAGTATAAACCGGGATAAACCAGTATGGACCAGTATGAACCGGTATGGACCAGTATAAACCAGTATGGACCCGTATGGACCAGTATAAACCAGTATGGAGCAGTATAAACCAGTATGGACCAGTATAAACCAGTATGGACCGGGATAAAGCAGTATGGACCGGTATGGACCAGTATGGACCGGTATGGACCAGTATGGACCGGTATGGACCAGTATGGACCAGTATAAACCGGTATGGACCGGTATGGACCGGTATGGAGCAGTATAAACCAGTATGGAGCAGTATAAACCAGTATGGACCAGTATGGACCAGTATGGACCGGTACAGAGCCGGGAGAGCAGGGACAGGCAGCACCCCAGCACCTGGGGACCAGTATAAACCAGTATGGACCAGTATGGACCAGTATACACCAGTATAAACCAGTATGGACCGGTATGGACCGGTATGGACCGGTAAGGACCAGTATAAACCAGTATGGACCGGGATAAACCGGAATAAACCAGTATGGACCAGTATAAACCGGTATGGACCGGTATGGACCGGTATGGACCAGTATAAACCAGTATGGACCGGGATAAACCGAGATAAACCAGTATAAACCAGTATGGACCAGTATGGACCGGTACAGAGCCGGGAGAGCAGGGACAGGCAGCGCCCCAGCACCTGGGGACCAGTATGGACCAGTATGGACCAGTATGCACCAGTATAAACCAGTATGGACCAGTATAAACCAGTATGGACCAGTATGGACCAGTATGGACCGGTATGGACCAGTATGGACCAGTATGGACCAGTATACACCAGTATAAACCAGTATGGACCAGTATAAACCAGTATGGACCAGTATGGACCAGTATGGACCAGTATGGACCAGTATACACCAGTATAAACCAGTATGGACCAGTATAAACCAGTATGGACCAGTATGGACCAGTATGGACCGGTATGGACCAGTATAAGCCAGTATAGACCAGTACAGACCAGTATGTACCAGTACGATCCGGTATAAACCAGTGTGGACCAGTAAAGACCGGTATAAACCAGTATGCACCAGTATAATCTGGTATAAACCAGTACAGACCTGTATGGACCTGTACAAACCGGTATAAACCAGTATGGAATTGTATGGACCAGTATAAACCAGTACAGACCTGTATGGACCAGTATGGACCAGTATAAACCAGTATGGAACTGTATGGACCACTATAAACCAGTACAGACCAGTATAAACCAGTATAAACCAGTATGGACCAGTATGGACCAGTATAGAAAAGTATAAACCAGTATAGACCAGTATAAACCAGTATGGACCAGTATAAACCTGTATGGCATTTTTCACCCAAATTTCCCCATTTTTTTCCCTCCCGCTCCCTCCCAGTCCAAACCAGTACAAACCAGTACAAACCAGTAAGCCCAAACCCCATTTAACCCTTTTTTAACCCTTTCTCCCCCATTTTCCCCCATTTTTTCCCCATTTTTAGCCCAATTTCCACCCAATTTTCACCATTTTTCCCCATTTTCCCCCCTCCCAGTCCCTCCCAGTCCCTCCCAGTACAAACCAGTAACCCCCAAAACCCTATTTTAACCCTTTTTAACCCTTTTTTAACCCTTTCTTTTTCCCTTGTTTTTTCCCCCATTTTTTCACCATTTTTCACCCAATTTTCACCATATTTTCCCCAATTTTTCCCCTCCCACTCCCTCCCAGTCTCTCCCAGTACAAACCAGTAGCTCCAATCCCCATTTAACCCTTTTTTAACCCTTTCTTCCCCATTTTTTCCCCATTTTTTCCCCATTTTCCCCCATTTTTTCCCCATTTTTCCCCCATTTTTCACCCGTTTTTCACCCAATTTCCACCCAATTTCCCCCATTTCCACCTCCCACTCCCTCCCAGTCCCTCCCAGTAACCCAAACCCCTTTTAACCCTTTTTTAACCCTTTTAAACCCCTTTTTAACCCTTTCTCTCCCATTTTTTCCCCATTTTTTCCCCATTTTTCACCTAATTTCCACCCAATTTTCCACCCAATTTCCCCATTTCCACCTCCCACTCCCTCCCAGTCCAAACCAGTACAAACCAGTAGCTCCAATCCCCATTTAACCCTTTTTTTAACCCTTTCTTCCCCATTTTTCCCCATTTTTTCCCCATTTTTCCCATTTTTCCCCCATTTTTTCACCCGTTTTTCACCCAATTTTCACCCAACTTCCCCTCCCAGTCCCTCCCAGTCCAAACCAGTACAAACCAGTAACTCCAAACCCCTTTTAACCCTTTTTTAACCCTTTGTCCCCCATTTTTCCCCATTTTTTCCCCATTTTTCACCCAATTTTCACCATTTTTCACCATATTTTCCCCAATTTTTCCCCTCCCACTCCCTCCCAGTCCCTCCCAGTACAAACCAGTAACCCAAATCCCCATTTAACCCTTTTTTAACCCTTTCTTCCCCATTTTTCCCCATTTTTCCCCCATTTTTCACCCAATTTTCACCCAATTTCCACCCAATTCCCCCCAATTTTTCCCTCCCAGTCCCTCCCAGTCCCTCCCAGTCCAAACCAGTAACCCAAACCCCATTTAACCCTTTTTTTAACCCTTTCTTCCCCATTTTTCCCCCATTTTTCACCCAATTTTCACCCAATGTTCACCCAATTTTCACCCAATTTTCACCATTTTTTCACCATATTTTCCCCAATTTTTCCCCTCTCAGTGCCTCCCACCCCCTCCCAGTATAAACCAGTCCCTCCCAGTCCAAACCAGTCACCCACCTGCGGGTAGCTGCCCCTGATCCTCTCCAGCTCCTCCCCCAGGCGCCGCTCCCGGCTCCGCTCGCGCTGCAGCCGCAGCCGCTGGGCCCGCAGGAGCCCCCCCAGATTTTGGGGGTTTTTTGGGGGGTTTTGGGGGGTGGGATTTTTTTTGGGGGGGTCCCGGGGGGGGCTGCGGGCGCCCCCCAGCAGGAAGTTGTGCAGCTGCTGCCGTCGGTGCCGCAGGCGGCGCTGCAGCTCCGCCAGCAGCCCGGGGGGCGCCAGGGGGCGCTGTGGGACACGGGAATTTGAGGAGGTTTTGGAAATTTTGGGGAATTTTTGGGGGTTTTTTTGGGGGGGATTTTTAGGGAATTTTGGGGAATTTTTTGTGGGAATTTTTGGGGAGATTTTTAGAAAATTTTCGCAATTTTTTGGGGAATGTTTGGGAATTTTTGTGGGGAATTTTTGTGGATTTTTTGGGGAATTTTTGGGAATTTTTTGAGGAAATTTTGGGGCTTTTTGAGGGATTTTTGCGGTATTTTTGAGGGAATTATGGGAATTTTGGGGAATTTTTGTGGGAATTTTTGGGAATTTTTTGGGATAATTTTCGGGAATTTTTGGGGGAATTTTGAGAATTTTTTGGGGAATTTTTGAGAATTTTTGTGGGAATTTTTCGGAATTTTTGGGGAATTTTGGGAATTTTTTGGGTAATTTTTGAGGTATTTTCGGGAATTTTTTTTTGGGAGATTTTTAGAAAATTTTCGCAATTTTTTGGGGAATTTTTGGAAATTTTTGTGGGGAATTTTTGGGTAATTCGGGAAAAAATTGGGGAATTTTTGAGGAATTTTTGGGAATTTTTGGGGGAATTTTTGGGGAATTTTGAGAATTTTTAGGGAATTTTTTGTGGAATTTTTGGGGAATTTTTGGGGTATTTTTGGGGTATTTTTGGAAAATTTGAGGGAATTTTGGGGTATTTTTGAGGGATTTTTGGGAATTTTTGGGAATTTTTGGGGAATTTTTAGGGATTTTTGTGAAATTTTGGGGAATTTTGGGGGGAATTTTGCCGCTGCAGCTCCAGGAGCAGCCCGGGGGGCGCCAGGGGGCGCTGTGGGATTTTGGGGAAAAATTGGGGAAATTTGGGAAAAAACAATTGGGGAAAATTTGGGGAATTTTTGGGAAATTTTTAAGGAATTTTCAGAATTTTTTTGAGAATTTTTGTGGATTTTTGGGGGAATTTTGGGGAATTTTGGAGAATTTTGAGAATTTTTTGGGAATTTTTGGGAATTTTTTAAGGTAGTTTTAGTGGAATTTTGGGAATTTTTGGTGAATTTTTGGGGGAATTTTTGGGGAATTTTTGGGGGAATTTTTGGGGAATTTTTGGGGAATTTTTTGGCGAATTTTTTGGCGAATTTTTGGGAATATTTGGGGAATTTTTGGGAAATTTTGGGGGATTTTTGGGGAATTTTGAGGATTTTTTGGGGAATTTTTTGAGGAATTTTGGGAAAATTTTGGGGAATTTTTGAGAATTTTTTGGGGAATTTTGGGAATTTTTTGAGGAATTTTTGGGGGAATTTGGAGAATTTTTGAGAATTTTTTGGGAATTTATTGGGGAATTTTGAGGGATTTTTGGGAATTTTTTGGGAAAATTTGGGGGATTTTTGGGGGTTTTTTGGGAATTTTTGGAGAATTTTTGTGGAATTTTTGGGGTATTTTTAGTGGAATTTTGGGAATTTTTGGAGAATTTTTTGGGAATTTTTGAGGAATTTTTGTGGGAATTTTTGGGAATTTTTGGGAAATTTTGGGGAATTTTTTGGGAATTTGGGGAGAATTTTCCAGAATTTTTGGGGAATTTTGGGCAATTTTTTTGGGGAAATTTCGGGAGAATTTCCAAGAATCTTTGGGGATTTTTGTGGAATTTTTGGGGAATTTTTTGGAGAATTTTTGTAGAATTTTTGTGGAACTTTTGGGGATTTTCTCTTGAATTTTGGGGGATGTTTGGGGGGTCCCGGGGGGGGCTGCGGGCGCCCCCCAGCAGGAAGTTGTGCAGGAAATTGGGGAAATTTGGGGGAAATTTGGGGAAAATTTGGGGAAAAATTGGGGGGAATTTGGGGGATTTTTGGGAAAAAATGGGGTGAATTTGTAGGAAATTTCGGAGAAATTTTTGGGAATTTTGGGGGATTTTTGCGAAATTTTTTAGGAATTTTCAGAATTTTTTTTGAGAATTTTTGTGGATTTTTTGGGGTATTTTTGGGGAATTTTGGGAAATTTTTGGGGAATTTTTGGGGAATTTTGGGGAATTTTCGTGGGAATGTTTTGGAAAATTTTTGAGAATATTTTGGGGAATTTTTGGGGGAATTTTGGGAATTCTTGGGGATTTTTGGGAATTTTTTGAGAATTTCCATGGAAATTTTGGGGTATTTTGGGGGGAATTTTGGGAATTTTTTGGGGAATTTTTGGGAAATTTTTGTGTATTTTTTGGGGAAATTTTGGGGAATTTTGAGAATTTTTTGTGTATTTTTGGGGAAATTTAGGGAATTTTTGTGGGAATTTTTGTGGGTATTTTTGTGGAATTTTGGGAAATTTTTTGGGAATTTTTGTGGAATTTTTGGGGGATTTCTGGGGGAATTGTGGGAATTTTTGGGGGAATTTTTGGGAATTTTTTTGGGAATTTTTGGGGGAATTTTTGCAGGAATTTTTGTGAAATTTTGGGGAATTTTGGAGAATTTTTTCAGGATTTTTGGGAATTTTTGTGGGAATTTCTGGGGAAATTTGGGGAAATTTTGCGAGAATTTTTGGGGAATTTTTGTAAAATTTTGTGAATTTTTTGGGGAATTCTTGGGAAATTTTGGGGAATTTTGGGAAAATTTTGGGGAATTTTTTGGGAATTTTGGGGAATTTTTGTGGGAATTTTTGGGGAATTTTTGGAGGAATTTTGGGGGAAATTTTAGGGGAATTTTGGGGTATTTTTGGGGTAAATTTTGGGGTATTTTTGGGGTAAATTTTGGGGTATTTTTGGGGTGAATGTTGGGGATTTTGGGTCTCACCTGTGGGCGTGGCACCAGCTCAGAGATTTTTGGGGTGAATTTTTGGGGGATTTTTGTGATTTTTTTGGGGAATTTTTAAGGAAATTTTTGGGTATTTTTGGGGGAATTTTGTGGGAATCTTGGGAATTTTTGGGGGAATTTTTGTGGAAATTTTTGGGAATTTTTGGGGGAATTTTGTAATTTTTTGGGGGAATTTTTTGAGGAATTTTGTGGGAATTTTGGGGTATTTTTGGGGTAAATTTTGGGGATTTTGGGTCACCTGTGGCCGTGGCACCAGCTCAGAGATTTTTGGGGTGAATTTTTGGGGGAATTTTGTGATTTTTTTGGGGAATTTTTTGGGAATTTTTGGGGGAATTTTGTAAATTTTTTTGAGTATTTTTGGGGGAATTTTGTGGGAATTTTGGGGTATTTTTGGGGTGAATTTTGGGGATTTTGGGTCACCTGTGGGCGAGGCACCAGCTCAGAGATTTTTGGGGTGAATTTTTGGGGGAATTTTGTGATTATTTTGGGGAATTTTTGTGGGAATTTTTGGGAATTTTTGAGGGAATCTTGGGAATTTTTGGGGAAATTTTTGGGAATTTCTGAGGGAATTTTTGGGAATTTTTGTGGGAAATTTTTGGGAATTTTTGGGGAATTTTTGGGGGAATTTTGGGAATTTTTGGGTAATTTTTGGGAATTTTTTTCGGGAATTTTGGGGATATTTTTGGGATATTTTTGGGGTATTTCTGGGGTAAATGTTGGGGATTTTGGGTCACCTGTGGGCGAGGCACCAGCTCAGAGATTTTTGGGGTGAATTTTGGGATTTTTGGGGTGATTTTTGGGGAATTTTTGGGGGAATCTTGGGAATTTTTGGGGAAATTTTTGGGGAATTTTTGTGGGAAATTTTTGGGAATTTTTGGGGAATTTTTTGGGGAATTTTGGGGGAATTTTTTGTGGGAAATTTTTGGGAATTTTGGGGAATTTTTGGGGGAATTTTAGAATTTTTGGGGGTAAATTTTGTGATTTTTTGGGGGAATTTTAGGGTACTTTTGGGAAATTTTGGGGTATTTTTGGGGGTAAATTTTGGGGATTTTGGGTCACCTGTGGGCGAGGCACCAGCTCAGAGATTTTTGGGGTGAATTTTGTGATTTTTGGGGTGAATTTTTGGGGGAATTTTGTGATTTTTTTGGGGGGAATTTTTGGGGGATTTTTTGGGAATTTTTAGGGATTTTTTAGAGAATTTTTGGGGGAATTTTGTAGTGCAATTTTTTGAGGAATTTTGTGGGAATTTTGGGGTATTTTTGGGGTGAATTTTGGGGATTTTGGGGCTCACCTGTGGGCGAGGCACCAGCTCAGAGATTTTTGGGGTGAATTTTTGGGGGATTTTTGTGATTTTTTGGGGAATTTTTTGGGAATTTTTGAGGAATTTTGTGGGAATTTTGGGGTATTTTTGGGGTGAGTTTTGGGGATTTTGGGGCTCACCTGTGGGCGTGGCACCAGCTCAGAGATTTTGGGGGGCCCCCGGCGCAGCTGAGCCCAGATCAGCTCCTGCTCCAGCCTCTGCAGCTCCTGGGAATGGGAATTGGGGAAATTTGGGGAATTTTGGGGAAATTTGGGGAACTTTGGGGAAATTTGGGAAATTTTGGAAATTTTGGGGAATTTTGGGTGCATTTTTATGGATTTTTTGGGGATTTTTTGTGATTTTTTGGGGATTTTTTGGGGGAATTTTTGGAGACTTATTTGGTATTTTTTTGGAAATTTTGGGAGATTTTTTGGAGATTTTTTGGGATTGTTTTGGAAATTTTGGGTAAATTTTGAGTGAATTTTTATGGATTTTTTTGGGATTTTTTGTGATTTTTTGGGGATTTTTGGGGGAATTTTTGGAGATTTTTTTGGGATTTTTTTGGAAATTTTGAGAGATTTTTTGGAGGTTTTTAGGAAATTTTTTTGGAAATTTTGGGTGAATTTTGGGTGAATTTTTTTGGATTTTTTTGGGATTTTTTGGGAGATTTTTGGGTTATTTTTTAATGATTTTTGAGGATTTTTTGGTGATTTTTTTGGGGTGATTTTTTGGGGAATTTTTGCGGGGTTTTTTCTTGGGGAGGTTTTTTTGGGGATTTTTTTCTTGAGATGTTTTTGAGATTTTTTCTTTTTTTTATTATTTTTTTGCTGATTTTTTGGGGAATTTTTTTTATAATTTTTTTTGGATTTTTGGGTAAATTTTGGGATTTTTTGGGGATTTTGGGACTCACCTGTGGCTCCAGGTTTTGGGGGTCCCTGATCAGCTCCCCCAAAAGGGATTTTTGGGGTAATTTTTGAGGATTTTTTTGGTATTTTTTTTAATTTTTTGGGATTTTTTGGGGGGGATTTTTTGTGCATTATTTCGAATTATTTTTTAATTTTTTGTGGATTTTTTTGGTACTTTTTATGATTTTTTGGTGGAATTTTTTGGGATTTGTGTTGAATTTTTTTTGAGATTTTTCTTTTGATTTTTTGGGGATTTTTTTCTATTTTTGGGAGGTTTTTTGGGGATTTTTTTGATTTTTTTTTTTTTCTGGGATTTTTTTGAGATTTTATTTTTATTTTTTAGGATTTTTTTACTGATTTTTTTGCTGATTTTTTGGGGAATTTTTCTGATAATTTTTTTGATAATTTTTTTTGGATTTTTGTGTAAATTTTGGCATTTTTTGGGGCAATTTTTTTAGGATTTTTTTGATATTTTCTGATGAATTTTTGGGTGATTTTTTTGCATTTTTTTTAATTTTTGGGGGGATTTTTTTTTAATTTTTTGTGAATTTTTGGGGGAATTTTTTTTTATTATTTTCTGATTTTTTGTGGAATTTCTTCGGGGTTTTTTTGGGATTTTTTTGAGATTTTTCTTTTGATTTTTTTGGGTAAATTTTGGGAGTTTTTTGTGATTTTTTGGGGATTTTGGGACTCACCTGTGGCTCCAGATTTTGGGGGTCCCTGATCAGCTCCCCCAAAAGGGATTTTTGGGGTAAATTTTTAGGATTTTTTTTTTTATTTTTTGGGGTGATTTTTTTTGGATTTTTGGTGAATTGTTGGGGTGATATTTTGGTAAATTTGTTTTATTTTTTGGGATTTTTTTGTGGATTTTTTGATGGATTTTTTGGGGATTTTTTCTTTATTTTCATGGATTTTATTTTATTTTTTGGGGATTTTTTTGCCGATTTTTTGTGGAATTTTTTTGGGATTTTTTTGAGATTTTTCTTTTGATTTTTTTGGGTAAATTTTGGGTATAATTTTGTGATTTTTTGGGGATTTTGGGACTCACCTGTGGCTCCAGATTTTGGGGGTCCCTGCTCAGCTCCCCCAAAAGGGATTTTTGGGGATTTTTTGGGGATTTTTTCTTTATTTTCATGGATTTTATTTTATTTTTTGGGGATTTTTTTGCCGATTTTTTGGGGAATTTTTTTGCTAATTTTGTTTGGATTTTTGGGTAAATTTTGGGATTTTTTGGGGCTATTTTGGCCTCACCTGTGGCTGCAGATTTTGGGGGTCCCTGATGAGCTCCCCCAGGATCCTCCAGAGCAGCTCCTGGGGCAGCCACAGCCCCCGAGCCCGGCCCAGGCACCCCTCGGCCTGGGGGGAAAAATAGAAAAAAATATAAATTATAGACCCAAAAATAGAAAAAATAGAAATTACAGACCCAAAAATAGAAATTACAGACCCAAAAAATAGAAATTACAGACCCAAAAATAGAAAAAATAGAAATTACAGACCCAAAAATAGAAATTATAGACCAAAAATAGAAATTACAGACAAAAATAGAAAAAAATATAAATTACAGACAAAAATATAAAAAAATATAAATTACAGACCCAAAAATATAAATTACAGACCCAAAAATAGAAAAAATATAAATTACAGACCCAAAAATAGAAAAAATATAAATTATAGACCCAAAAATAGAAAAAATATAAATTACAGACCCAAAAATAGAAATTACAGACCCAAAAAATAGAAAAAATAGAAATTATAGACCCAAAAATAGAAAAAATAGAAATTACAGACCCAAAAATAGAAATTACAGACCCAAAAATAGAAAAAATAGAAATTACAGACCCAAAAATAGAAATTACAGACCCAAAAATAGAAATTACAGACCCAAAAAATAGAAAACACATAAATTAGACACACAAAAAATAGAAAATAAATCAAATTACAGAGGCAGGAAATATAAAAAAATATAAATTACAGACCCAAAAATATAAAAAATATAAATTAGAGATCCAAAAAATACAAATAAATTAATGAAAACCAAAATTAAGAGACGCAAAAAATATAAAAAAAAATAAATTACAGACCCAAAAAATACAAATAAATAAAAAAAAATCAAATTACAAACCCAGAAAATAGAAAAAATGCAAAAAAACCCCAAAATTAGAGACCCAAAAAATACAAAAAAATCAAATTACAGACCCAAAAATAGAAATTACAGACCCAAAAATAGAAATTACAGACCCAAAAATAGAAAAAATATAAAATACAGACCCAAAAATAGAAATTACAGACCCAAAAATAGAAATTACAGACCCAAAAAATAGAAAAAATATAAATTACAGACCCAAAAATAGAAAAAATATAAATTATAGACCCAAAAATAGAAAAAATAGAAATTACAGACCCAAAAATAGAAATTACAGACCCAAAAAATAGAAAAAATAGAAATTACAGACCCAAAAATAGAAAAAATATAAATTACAGACCCAAAAATAGAAATTACAGACCCAAAAATAGAAATTACAGACCCAAAAAATACAAATAAATAAAAAAAAATCAAATTACAAACCCAGAAAATAGAAAAAATGCAAAAAAACCCCAAAATTAGAGACCCAAAAATAGAAAAAATCAAATTATAGACCCAAAAATAGAAAAAATAGAAATTGCAGACCCAAAAATAGAAATTACAGACCCAAAAAATAGAAAACACATAAATTAGACACACCAAAAATAGAAAACAGACCCAGAAATATAAAAAATATAAAAAATATAAAAAATATAAAAAATATAAATTACAGACCCCAATTTCCAAAAAATTCCCCCAAAAAATTCTCTAAAAACTCCCAAAAATTCACAATAATTCCCCTAAAAAATCCCCAAAATTCCTGCAGAATTCCCTAAAAATTCCCAAAACTCCCTAAATAATTCCCCCAAAAAATCCCCCAAAAAATTCCCCAAAATTTGCCCCAAAATTCCCAAAAAAATTCTCAAAAAATCACCAAAATTCCCCTAAAAATCCCTGAAAAATTCCCAAAAATTCCCAAAAAATCCCAAAAAAAATTCCCTAAAAATTCCCAAAAATTCACAATTCCCCTAAAAAATCCAAAAAATTCCCAAAACATCCCCAAAAAAATCCCTTAAAAATTCCCAAAACTTCCCCAAAAAATTTATAAAAATCTCTCAAAATTCCCCCAAAAATTCCCCAAAATTCCCAAAAAATCCCCGAAAAAATTCACAGAAATTTGTCCAAAAATTACCAAAATTCACCCAAAATTCCCCAAAATTCCCAAAAAAATCCCGAAAATTGCATTAAAAATTCCCTAAAAAATCTCCAAAAATCCCAAAAAAAATCCCCCAAAAAATCCCCCCAAAAAACCCAAAACATTCCCAAAAAAACTCCAAAAAATCCCCAAAAACTCCCAAAAATTCCAAAAACTCCAAAAATTCCCAAAAATCCCAAAAAAAAATCCCCAAAAATTTCCCAAAAAGAATTCCCCCGAAAATTCATAAAAATTCGCAAAAATCCCCAAAAAATCCCCAAAAATCCTAAAAATCCCCAAAAATCCCCAAAAAATCCCCCAAAAATCCCAAAAATAATCCCCAAAAATTTCCCAAAATTCCCCTCAAAATTCATGAAAATTCCCCAAAATTCTCAAAAGTGATCTCTAACTAGTCTCCCCAAAAATTCCCTTAAAAATTCACAAGGAAATTTACAATAATTCCCTAAAAAAATCCCAAAAATTCCATTAAATTCCTTAAAAATTCACTAAAAATCCCTAAAAATATCCAAAAAATCCCCTAAAAATCCTGAAAAATCCCCCAAAAGTCCAAAAAATCCCCAAAAAATCCCCAAAAAATCCCCAAAAAATCCAAAAAAAATCCCCAAAAAATCCAAAAAAATCCCCAAAATTCCCAAAATCCCCAAAAATCCCCAAAAATCCCCCAAAATCTCAAAACCCCAAATTTCCCCAAGGTAGTTAAATTCCCCAAAATGAGATTTTATTTTCTTTCCTGACCTGCTGCAGCTGCTCATGCAGGGGCTCAGCCCCTCCCCCAGGATCCCCCCCTCAGCTCCAGCCCTCATGGGGGGAGGGGCTGGCTCTGCTGAGGGAGGGAAAAAAATTTAAATTTTTGGGGGAATTTTTGGGGAATTTTGGGGAATTTTTTAGGGAATTTTTGGGGAATTGTGAGGAATTTTTTGGGGAATTTTTGAGAATTTTTGGGGAATTTTTGAGAATTTTTAGGGAATTTTTGTGGAATTTTTTTGGGAACTTTGGGAGAATTTTTGGGGAATTTTTGAGAATTTTTGGGAGAATGTTTAAGAAATCTTTTATGGGGAATTTTTTGGGGGAACTCTTCAGGAACCCTGGGGACTCCTGCAAACTCAGTAAAGAAACCTTTTGGGGAAATCTTTTAGGACCTTTGGGAGAATCCCTTTTGGGATCCCTTTTAGGAATCCTTTTTGGGGAATCCCTTTTGTGAATCTTTGAGAATCTTTGAGGAGAAATCCCTTTGGGGGAACTTTTGGGAGAATCTTTTAGGAATCCCTTTGAGAATCTCTTAGGAATCCTTTTGGGGAATCTTTGGGAGAATCCCTTTTGGGAATTCCCTTTTGTGAATCCCTGGGGAATCCCTTTTGGGGAACTCCTTTGGGGAATCTTTGAGGGAATCCCTTTTGAGAATCCCTTTAGGAATCCTTTTGGGGAACCTTTAGGGGAATCCTGGGAGAATCTTTCGTGAGATCTTTGAGAACTTTAGGGAAATCTCTCGACCTTGGGAGAATCCCTTTGGGGAATCCCTTTTGTGGGAATCTTTGGGGAATCCTTTTGGGAACTTTGGGGAATCTTTGTGAACTCTTTTGTGAACTTAGGAACTCTGGGGAGAATCCCTAGGGATTTTCTTTCCTGGGAAACTCTAGTGATCTTTTGGGGAATCCCTTTAGGAATCCCTTTGGGGAATTTTGGAGAATCTTTTGTGTAATCTCTTTTGAGAAATCCTTTTGTGGATCTTTTGGGAAATCTTTCCTGGAGCTTTTGGTGGAACTCTTGGGGAATCCTTTGAGAACTCTTTAGGAATCCCCTTTTGGGGAATCTCTGGGGAATTTTGGGAGAATTTTTGGGAATCTTTGAGAACTCCTTTAGGATCTTTCTGAACCTTTTTGTGATCTTTTGGGAATCTAGGGAATCTTTTGGGAATCCCTTTTGGGATCTTTGAAATCTTTTCTTGGAGTCTTTTGATGGAATTTTGGGGAATTTTCTGAATCTTTTTAGGGGATTTTTCCAATTTCATGAGAAATTCTTAGATTTTTGAAACTTTTTCAGGGAATTTCTTTTGGGGATTTTTGTGGAATTTCGGGAAAGAATTTTACAGAAATTTTTGGCATTTTGTTGGAATTTTTTATGGGATTTTGGGAGATTTTGGAGGGATTTTTTGGGAGATTTGGGATTATATTTTGATTTTTTGGATTTTTTTCACCTGGCATAAGCAGCTCCGAGGTTGGAAATTTCCTCCAAATCCATTTTGGGGATTTTTGGGGTGGAAGGAACCAAAAAAAACCACCTGGGATGGAAAAAATTTTACACAGAAAAAATCAAAATTAAATCAGAAAACCCAAAAATTAGATTTAAAAACGAAAATTCAATTCTAAAACCCCCAAAATTCAACTTAAAAACCCCAAAATTCAACTCAAAAACCCCCAAAATTACAACATTTAAAATCTCCCAAAATTGATTTAGAAAACCACAAAAATTCAATCAAGAAACCAAACTCTTTTGAGAATTTTGAGAAGTCTTTGGGGATTTTTTTGATTTTGGGGGACTTTGTGGATCTTTTTGGAATTTTAAGGAATTTGGGGAAATCTTTGGGGAGTCTCTTGAGAATCTTTGAGAATTTCTTTGGAGATTTTTGGGGAATTTTGGGGATTTTTTTGGAGAAATTTCTTTGAGAACTTTTGGAGAATTCTTTTGGGCATTTTTGTGGGAATTTTTGGAGAATTTTCGACACCTTTAGACTTTTTGGGATTTTTGTGGAACTTTGGGAATCCCCGAGAAGCTTTTGAGAAATTTCTGAGAAATCTTTGGTGATCTTTTCCGGGGAATCTTTGGGGATCTTTTTTCCGGGAACCTTTGGGAGAATCTTTGGGAGAATCTTGGAGAATTCCTGGAGAATCCCTTTGGAGAATCCCTTTGAGAATCTTGTAGAACTTTGGGGAACTTCTGGGGAACTATTGAGGGAAATCTTGATATTTGTGGACCTTGGGCACCTTTTGTGGGAATTCTCTGGAAAATTTTAAAGAATCTTTAGAACTTTTTAGGGAATCTTTTGTGGAATCTAGGGGAATTTTTGGAGAATTTTTGAGGAATTTTGGGGAATCTTTCGGACGGATTTTGAGAATTTGTGAGAATTTTTGGGGGATTTTGTGGGAATCTTGAGGGAATTTTTGAGCATGACAATTTTGGGAATTTTTGGGGGTGAATTTTGGGGATTTTGAGACAAATCTTTGAGGGAAATTTTGGGGGATTTGGACCTCCCAATCCCTCCTCAGGGACTACCTCAGAAACAAAAATTCCCTCAAAATCTCAAAATTCCCCTCACGACACCCGGAATTCTCACGACACCCGAATTTTCAGAAAGAGCCAAACGCGCAGAAACTTCCTCAAATCCGCCCGAAAGCGCCGGGAACGCTCGGCAGCTTTTTTGTTTTTTCCGCCATTCCCGACCCGTTTTTGGCCCAATTTTGCCCAAATTTACCCCTGCAAATTCTCCCCCGCCGCCGCTTCCCCTCACGGCTTTCCGCCGCGCCTCGACCGGTCACGCCCCCACCCTCAGCGCCAGCCAATGGGAGAGCGGGGGCAGGAAAGGCGTCAAAGCCAATAAGATTCCGGAATAACTGTGATTGACAGTTTCTCTGACCAATGGTAAAGCGGGGCGGGAAAAACCGCCCTGTCAATTTAGCGCAGCCGTTAGTTTGATTGACAGCTCCCTTGACCAATGGTAAAGCGGGGCGGGAAAACCGCCTGTCAATCATGGCTCGGGGATGGATTTGATTGACAGCTCCGATTGATTAACAGGAGCGCGGGGCGGGAAACGCGCAGCCAATCAGAGCGCACGGATCGGTTTGATTGACAGCTGCGCTGACAAATAGAAACGCGGGAGTGCGATAAAACCACCAATGGGAAGCGAGAGGCGGGGCGATGCTGGTGCCCCCCGAACTCCCTTCCAGTTCATCCCAGTTCATCCCAGTTCATCCCAGTTCATCCCCAGTATGGCCCAGTAACTGCGCCAGTTCACAGCAGTGATGCCCCCAGTATAAAAGCCAGTGTAGCCCAGTGACCTCCAGCGTTTCAGTCCCTCCCAGTAACCCCCAGCAACCTTCGAATCCCCCTCATGGGCGGACTGGGAGGGGTTTACTGAGTTACTGGGAAGGACTGGGATGGATCTGGAGCTGAACTGGGCTGAACTGGGTTGAACTGGGTTGAACTGGGTTGGAACTGGGTTGAACCGGGAGGGGCGGAGCCCTCTGCTGCCGGGTGGGGCACCATCAGAAGCGACAAATCAAAAGGGCAGCAACGGCCTCTGTAAAGCGGCAACGGCGCCTTAAAGCGAGCAACGGCGCCATATTAAAGCGGCAACGGCTCTTAAAGAGGCTAGCATGCCATAAAAGAGGGACCGCCATAAGTTCTTAAAGCGGGCAACGCGGCTCTTAAAGCAACTGCTTTCTTAAAAGGGCAATGGTTTCTCAAAAGGGCGCACCATTTAGAGGGTCCACTACGCCCTTAAAGCGGCAATGGGTTTCTTAAAAGGGGCAACGCGGCCCCGCCCCCAGCCAGAGACTGGCTTTAATCTGAGATCACGCGACTGGAGGTGAGGGCTCAGGTGCAGCTGGCTCTGCCCCCTCCCCCACATCCCAGTAGTCCTAAAAATAAAAAGAATAAAAAATTAAAATAATTTTTTGGGGGGCGCCCTCTAATCCTCCTGCCCGCCAGGGCGCCAACACCCCCAAAAACCCCCAAAACCCCCAACAAACCCCCAAAAATCCCAAAAAATCCCAAAATTCCCGGCCGGGCCCCCTCCCCATCCAAGCCCCTCCTCCCGAATTTTTTTGGGGGTTTTGGGATTTTTGGGAACTGCCGCCTCCTCCCGCGCGCCGCTCCCTGAGATGCTCCTGGGGGGCTCCTGATTTTGGGGTCCTGCCCCCCGCCGCCCCCCAGCCGCGCTTCTCGCCGAGGTGAGACCCCTCCCCCACGATCCACGTCCCAAAACCCCAAAAACCAAAATCGGGGATTGAAAGGCAAAAAGCGAAAATTCCAGTGGTTTTAACCCAAAAATAAACAAAATTCGGGGGGGTTTAACCCAAAATTTGGGATTTTTAAGCCAAAATTCGGGATTTTAACCCAAAAAAACCCCAAAATTCGGGGGTTTTAACCCAAAATTCGGGATTTTAAACCCAAAATTCGGGATTTTTATCCCAAAAAATGCGGAAATTCGGAATTTTTAACCCCAAAAATGCTGAAGTTCGGGATTTTTAACCCAAAATTCGGGGGGATTTACCCAAAAATAGCCAAAATTCGGGATTTTTAACCCAAAAAATCCCAAAATTCGGGGGGTTTAACCCAAAAAGTGCCGAAATTTGGGTTTGAACTCAAAAATTCTGAATTTTAACCCAATATTCCGATTTTAACCCCAAAAATGCGGAAATTCCGAGATTTTAATCCAAAATTCGATTTTAGCAAAATGCCAAAATTCGGAGAGTTTTAACCCAAAAATCCCCAAATTCGAATTTTTAACCCCAAAAATGCGGGAAATTCGGGACTTTTAACCGCAGGCTCACTCGCGTTTTTAACCCAAAAATCCGGGGGATTAACCCAAAAAAAGCCAAAATTAAGATTTTTTAACCCAACAAACCCAAAATTCGGGGATTTTAACCCAAAATTCGGGGGGATTTTACCCAAAAAATGGCGAAAATCCGGGATTTTTAACCCAAAAAACCCAAAATTCGGGGGGTTTAACCCCAAAAATGAGGAAATTCCGAGATTTTAACCCAAAATTCGGGGGATTTTAACCCACAAATTCGGTGAATTTTAACCCTCAAAATGCCAAAATTCCGAGATTTTAAACTCAAAAATTCGGGATTTTAACCCAAAATGCCAAAATTCGGAGGTTTTAACCCAAAATTCGGGATTTTTGAACCCTAAAAAATGCCAAAATTCGAATTTTAACCCCAAAAATGCCGAAATTCGAATTTTTAACCCTTAAAAATAGTGAAAATCCGAGTTTCTAACCCGAAAAATTGCCAAAATTCGATTTTAACCCTTCAAAAAATCAGTAATTCTGGATTTTTAACCCCAAAAATGCGGAAATTCGGGACTTTTAACCCAAGAAAAAGCCAAAATTCGGATTTTAACCCAAAAAATCGGGGAGTTAACCCAAAAGCCAAAAATTAAGATTTTTAACCCAACAAACCCAAAATTCGAGTTTTTTAACCTACCGGGGTGATTTTACCCAAAAATGGCGAAAATCCGGATTTTTAACCCAAAACCCAAAATTCGGGGTTTTGAAATCCCCAAAAATGAGGAAATTCGAGATTTTAACCCAAAAATTGGGGATTTTAACTAGAAAATTCAGGAATCTTTAACCCCAAAATGCCAAAATTCCGAGATTTCTAACCCAAAATTCGGGATTTTAACCCATGCCAAAATTCGGAGGTTTTAACCCAAAATTCGGGATTTTTAACCCAAAAAATGCCAAAATTCGGAATTTTTAACCCCAAAAATGCCGAAATTCGGAATTTTTAACCCCAAAAATAGCGAAAATCCGGGATTTCTAACCCGAAAAATTGCCAAAATTCGGGGATTTTAACCCCAAAAAATCCCAAAATTCGGATTTTTTAACCCCCAAAATGCGGAAATTCGGGACTTTTAACCCAAGAAAAGCCAAAATTCGGGATTTTAACCCAAAAATCGGGGGAGTTAACCCAAAAAAAGCCAAAATTAAGATTTTTTAACCCAACAAACCCAAAATTCGGGGATTTTAACCCAAAATTCGGGGGGATTTTACCCAAAAAATGCGGAAATTCGGGATTTGTAACCCAAAATTCAGGGATTTGAACCCAAAAAATGCCAAAATTCGAATTTTTTTAACCCCATAAATGCTGAAATTCGGGGATTTTAACCCAAAAAACCCAAAATTCGGGACTTTTAACCCAAAAAAATCCTAAAATTCCGGGGGTTTAACCCAAAAAATTCCCAAATTCGGGGATTTTAACCCAAAATTCTGGGGGATTTTACCCAAAAAATGCCTAAATTCGAGATTTTTAACCCAAAAAAACCAAAATTCGGGGGCTTTAACCCAAAAAATGCCGAAATTCTGATTTTTTAACCCAAATAATGCGGAAATTCGGGGATTTTAACCCAAAATTCGGGACTTTACCCCAAAAATTTGGGAGTTTTAACCCAAAAAATCCCAAAATTCGGATTGTTTAACCCCATAAATGCTGAAATTGGGGATTTTAACCCAAAAAATTCCCAAATTCGGGATTTTAAACCCAAAATTCGGGGATTTTTAACCCAAAATTCGGAACTTTTAACCCAAAAAAAGCAAAAATTCGGATTTTTTAACCCCATAAATGCTGAAATTCGGGGATTTTAAGCCAAAAAAACAAAATTCGGGATTTTAAACCCAAAATTCGGGGATTTTTAACCCAAAATTCGAAACTTTTAACGCAAAAAAACCCCAAAATCCGGGAATTTAACTCCAAAAAAACCAAATTTCGGGATTTTGAACCCAAAAATGCCAAAATTCGGGATTTTTAACCCAAAATCCGGGACTTTTACCCCAAAAATCGCGGGGCTTTAACCCAAAAAAACCAAAATTCGTGAGTTTAAACCCCAAAAAACCCCAAAATTCTGATTTTTTAACCCAAAAATCCCCAAATTCGGGATTTTTAACCCCAAAAAACCCCAAAATTCTGTGGATTTAACGCAAAAATAGCGAAAATTTTGGAATTTGAACCCCAAAAAATGCGAAAATTCGGGATTTTTAACCCAAAATTCGGGAATTTTAACCCAAAAATGCCAAAAATCGGAATTTTTAACGCAAAAACTCCCAAAATTCGGGGATTTTAACCCAAAAAATCCCCAAAATCGGAGATTTTAAACCAAAATTCGGGAGTTTTAACCCCAAAAAAATCACAAAATTCGGATTTTTTAACCCAAAAAATTCCCAAATTTTGGGTTTTAACCCCAAAAATCCCAAATTCCGTCGGTTTAACCCCAAAATTCGGGATTTTAACCCCAAAATTCGGCGGGTTTAACCCAAAATTAAAAACTTTTAACCCCCAAAAAAGCCAAAATTCGGATTTTTAACCCCAAAAATCCCAAACTCTTTTGAATTTTAACTCATATTCTCCAAATTTTGCTTTTAACCCAAAAAAATTCAGCCTGGCTTACCCCCTAAAATTTGACATTTTAACCCAAAACCCTCAAAATTCGAACTTTTAACCCCAAAATCCCCCAAATTTTGGAGTTTAACCCCCAAAAATCCCAAATTCGAGCGAGCTTTAACCCCAAACCTGAACTTTTAACCCCAAAATGCTAAAATTTGGATTTTAACCCCAAAACTCCCTAAATTCCTTTCGAGGATTTTACTCCCAAATTTTGGGGTTTAACCTCTAAAATCCTAAATCTCCGGGTTTTGTCCCTAAAAATTTGATTTTTTAACTCCAAAAAGCAATTTGGATTTTTAACCCCCAAAATCCCTAAAATTCGAGATTTTAACCCTAAAATTCGAGATTTTAACCCCAAAAGCCCAAAAATCTCGGATTTTGAACTCCAAAATGCCAAAATTTGGGATTTTATCCTCAAAAAATTCGAATTTTAACCCCAAAGCCAAAATTGGTCTCTTTAACCCCAAAAAATCCCTAAAATTGGATTTTTATCCCAAAATTCGAACTTTTAACCCCAAAAATCCCCTAAATTTTGGCTTTTTAACCCAAAAATCCCAAATTGGGATTTTTGAACCCCAAAAATTCGGGATTATTAACCCCAAAAATTCTAAAAATTCGATTTTTAACCCAAAAAAGCCGAAAATTGGGATGAACCCTAAAAATCCCAAAATTCGATTTTAAACCTAATTCGGATCTTTAACCCAAAAACTCCCTAAATTTCGGTTTTAACCTAAAATCCAAATTTTGCGGTTTTGCCCCCAAAAACTCTTTGAAATTCTGGGTAAACCCTGTAAATTTTTTGTGAATCCCCAAATTTCTGGTTAAAATCCCAAAATATTTTTGATTTTCGTTTTTCTTCCCTCCCCGCCACGTCTCCCCGCCCCTCAATCTCGATTTTTTATCTTTTTAAATTTTTTTAAAAATTTTGTTTTGGGATTTTTGGGGTTTTTGGGATTTTTGGGAGTTTCTTTCCATCCGAAAAACCCAAATTCTCAAAAATCTCCCCTAAATCCGGTGGAGGGGCGGGACGGCGGCCGCTGCCCCTCCCTCCCCGGCGCAGCGTCTGAGTTTAACTAAAATTCTGGTTTTTTCTACTCCAAAATCTCCGGACCCCAAAATTACCCAAAAATAAAAAAATAAAATTTGGGAGGGGGAGGGGAGGGTGAGGGACCCAAAAATTTTTTAAAACCCCAAAAAGAAAAAAAATTCCCAAAAAAATCTGTGAAAATAAAAAAATCCCCAACAAATCCTCAAACAAATCCTCAAAAATCCCCTAAAAATCCTAAAATCCCCAAAAATCCCCTCTAAAATCCCCAAAAAATCCCTAAAAAATCCCCAAAAATCCTCAAAAAGCCCCAAAAAATAAAATCAAAATGTTTTAAACCCCTGAGATCGCTAGAAATACCCAAAAAATCCCCAAAAATCACCTCGCTAAAAAATCCCAAAAATAAAAAACTTTTAAAAATCCCTAAAAAATCTCCCCAAAAATCCCAAAAATCCCCCAAAAATCCTCCTAAAAATGCCCAAAAATCCCAATTTCCAAAAAATCTCCAAAAAACTCCCTAAAAATCCCCAAAGATCCTCAAAAAATCCGAAAAAAATCCCCAAAAAAATCTCTAAAAATCCCAAAAATCCCCTAAAAATCCCAAAAATCCTCAAAAAATCCCCAAAAATCTTAAGAAAAATATCCCAAAAATCCCAAAAATCCCCCTAAAAATCCCAAAAATCCCCAAAAATCCCCCTATCCCCTAAAATTTCTCAAAAAATCCTTTTAAAAACCTCAAAAAATCAAGAAAAAATCCCAAAGATCTCAAAAATCCCAAAAATCCCCATCCCCAAAACCCCTAAAATCAAAAAATCCCCTAAAAAATCCCCAAAAATCCCTTAAAAATCCCTAAAAATCCCCAAAAATCCCTAAAAATCTTCAAAAAATCATCCCCCAAAAATCTTAAAAATCCCCAAAAACTCCCTCAAAAATTCATAAAAATCGCTTTAAGAATTCTTTTAAAAACTCTATAGAAATCTCTCAAAAAAATCCTCAAAAAATCCCCATAAAATCTGAAAAATCCCCAAAAATCCCCTAAAAATCCCCAAAACTCCCAAAAATCCCTCTAAAAATCCTTTTGAAAAAAATTTAAAAATAAAAAATTCATAATAAATGCTTTAAAAAATCCCAAAAAATCCCCAAAATATCAAAAATCGTAAAAAATCCAAAAAATCTTCTAAAAATTCAGAAAATCATAAAATCCCCAAAAATCCCAAAACTCTCTAAAACTCCCCAAATATTTTTGATTTTTCCTCCCGAATCCAGGCGTAGCTGCAGCAGTGTGGGTACCTCGTTCCCCTGGGACCTGCTGCAAAACCCAAATAAACCCCTAAAATCCTCTCAAAAATCCCCATAAAAATCCTCAAAAATCCCCCCAAAAATCCTAAAATCTTCAAAAAATCCCCAAAAATCTGAAAAATCCCAAAAATCCCATCCCTCAAAAATCCCTCAAAAATCCCTAAAAGAAAATCCCCCAAAAATCCCCTAAAAATCAAAAAAAATAAAAAAAGAAATCGTAAAAAATCAAAAAATCCAAAAATCATAAAAATCCCTAAAATCCCTTAAAATCCTAAAAATCCCCTAAAAATCCCCTAAAATCCAAAAACTCAAAAATCCTCAAAAATCCTCAAAAATCCCCCAAAAATCCCCTAAAATCCCTTGCATCTCTACAAAAAATCCCCAAAATCCCCTAAAAATCCTCACAAAAATCCCCAAAAAATCGCAAAAATATCCCAAAAATCCCAGTAATCCCTCAAAATCCCAAAAATCCCCAAAATCCCCTAAAAATCCCTCAAAATTTCTCAAGAAAAACCTTTGAAAAACCTCAAAAGAAATCAAGAGAAAATCCCAAAGTCCCCTACCCCTAAAAATCCCCTAAAATCCTCAAAATCCCCTGAAAAGAAATCCCCAAAAATCCCTCAAAATCTGAAAAAATCCTCAAAAATCCCCAAAATTTCCTCAAAAGTCCTTTAGAAAAACCCCGCAAAAATCAAGAAAAAATCCAAAAATCTCTGCATCCCCATCCCCAAAAATCAAAAATCGTGAAAATCCCAAAAATCCCCAAAATCCAAAAAATCCCCAAAAATCCCTAAAATCCCCAAAAATCCCTAGAATCCCCAAAACTTTTACCCCCACTTCAGGCGTGGCTGCAGTATCGGTACCTGCCCCCCGGGACCTGTTGCAAAACCCAAAATAAATCCCCCAAAAATCCCCTAAAATCCCTAAAATCCCAAAAATCCCAAAAATCCCTAAAATCCCAAAATCCCTAAAATCCCAAAATCCCCAAAATCCTGAAATCTGTCAAAAATCCTTTAAAACCTCAAAAATCAAGAAAAAATCCAAAAATCTCTAAAATGCCCAAAAATCCCGAAAAATCCCAAAAAACCTCAAAAAATCCCCAAAAAATAAAAAATCCCCAAAATCCCTCAAAATCCCCAAAAATCCCCAAAAATCCCAAAACTCAAAAAATAAAAAAAATCGAAAAATCCAAAAATTCCTAAAAAATCGGAAACCCCGAAAATCCCAAAATCCCCAAAATCCCTTAAATCTCCCAACCCCACTTCCCCCACTTCGCATGGCTGCAGCAGTGCACGGGTACCTGCCCCCGGGATCCAGTGGGAGCACCGGGTCAAGGCCGGGGTTCGGCTGACATGGCGGCTGATGGCCATGTTCTATCGGTTATACACATCGCATCGGCTGACTGACACCCTCAGGTGGGCGGGCTACAAGGGCTGGGGCGGGTCAAATGAATGGGGCGGGTCACAAGGAGCGTGTGGGTTACAGCTGGGGGTGCCGCGGGGGCGGGCCAAAGGGGGCGGGGCCCAATCGAATATGCGTGGCCGCCAGTGGCCACAGCGGAGGCGGTCACAAAAGGCCGCCGGCGGTCACAAAGGGCGGCCACAGCGGGGCGGTCAGCGGGGTCACAAAGGGTGGAAGCATGGCATAAAGGGAGGTGGCCACAAAGGTCACAGTGGCCAACGGACCAACGGATCACCGGCCACAGGGTCAATGGGATGAAATGGACGGAATGGACTGGAAATGGCCATTGAACACACACATGGGATCCAGAAACACAACAGCAGCATGGATCACCGGACCCAGGAAACACAAGCCAATGGATCAAATGGAAGCCAATGGATGGAAATGCCAACGGACCACAACACACGGAACATGAAAGGTCAACACATGGACAATGGATCCCAGCCACAGCCGGACTCACCCGGAGGTCACGGCCAACGGAAGCCAATGGATCCGAAATGCCAACGGACCGGCCACAGCAGCCGGCCAATGGACCCGAAATGGAACGGACCAATGGATGAACAACGGACCACACACATGGAATACGGATGAATGGCCAAGGATCTGAAACAGCCAACGGAATATGGACCAGGAAATGCCACGGAATACATGGAGCGGACCAACAATGGATCCAGAATGGAACAGGTCAATGGGATCCACCGGCCGGAACCAACGGATCACAGCGAGTTTGGGGCCACGGGGAACATGAAAGGTCAACGGGCCAGGCTGACGGATCACAGGCCACCGGAGGAACTTGGCCAACGGACGGGAAATGTGGAAGCCATGGTCGGTTTGGGGGTCATGGTTGGGACACATGGAATGGGATCACCGGACGAACAATGGAATCCGGCCAATGGATCAAATGGACCGGCCAAGGAACCACAATGGACCCAGGACCACACATCGAACACAGGCCGCATGGAAGCCGACCGACCGCCGGAAGCCGTGGATCCAGAACACAACGGCCATGGTCAAGGACAATGGAGGAAATGGACGGAAATGGACCACACAATGGAACTGGAAATGGAAGAAGGAATGGACATGGACCCACGGGGCCAACGGATTTGAAATGTGGAATGGAATGGAGTTGGCCACTGAATGGCCACACAGCCAGGCCAATGGACACGAAGCCAGTGGAATGGAAATACAACGGACTGGAGGGACCACAGCATGAAATGGAACAATGGACCACACACACACGGACTGGAAGGAACCGGAACTGTGGACCGAAGCCACATGGCCGGCCGAGGAACACGGACTGGACACATGGATCACTGGGACCAACAGCCACATGGCCAATGGAAGCCACTGACAACACAGTGGACACAACGGACCACAGAACACAGAAATATGGAACCGGAAGCCAGGATTGGTTTATTCAATGGGATCCCACCTATCATGGATTTGAACACAATCACCCATCCCTGGGACCCGACCAGGTCATCCCAGAAACGCCAACACACATGGATCAATGGGATCCACTTGGATCAATGGATCCACCCCAAGCCACCGGATCCAGAAACGCCAACAGGAAGGGCCACCGGATGAACGGGTGGACGAAATGGACACACTGAAGGATCTGGAGCACAATGGATGGCTCCAGGAATGCCAACGAAATATGAAGGAATGAATGGATCGAATGGAACACTGGATTTGAAATGCCAACAGCATGGAGTCACACTGACACACATGGGACCAACACAATGGACGGAGACAACGGAACCGGAATGGAATACGGAATCAGAATGGCACGAAGCCAACAGAACAAATGGATGAATGAATAGTGGACGGGGAATGGACTTACATGGACACAGCAATGGAGCCCACCTGGACAAAATGTGGACCCAGGAATGACACAAGGAAATGGAATAGTGGAACATGAAAGGACAACAGTGGAATAAATGGGGTCACCATTGAATGGAATAATGGACTGGAAAGCCAATGGGATCTGTGAAATGCCAAAATACAGTGAAATGGACAATGGATCCAGAAATGGAATAAGGAAAGGAATAATGGACCAATGGAAGCCGTAGGATGGTAAATGGCCAATGGATCAATGTTAAGGAATAATGGATGGAATGGAATGGATGGAATGGGAATGGACAAAGAAACACAGGAAAGGAATAATGGATCTAGAAATAATGGAAGCCAGGAAAGGAATAATGGATCTGAAAGGGAACACAAATAAATAAAAGCCAAGGAATACAAAGGAAATAATGAGAATGGAAATGGGAAGTCCTGGAATGGAATGGATGGAATGGAATAACATGGAATAATGGATTCAATGGAATAATGGAATGGAATGGGCAATGGAAGGAAATGGACAATGGATGGAAATGGAAGGAAAGAAGGAATAATGGAAGAAGGAATGGAAATGAAAGAAGCACAA
>JAPFBE010000293.1:25000-70761 GCA_034336665.1 Luscinia megarhynchos | reverse complement strand
GCCTTGGCGGCACACCCGCGAGCCACATGCAAACATTTGTGCACTCCCACCCACGGGCAGGGCGCCGTGGCGGCACACTCAGAGCCACCGCGCAAACAGTTCTGCACGCCCACCCGCGGTGGGCCGGGCTCGGGCGGCACACCCAGAGGCAACCGCGAGGCCCTTCTGCACGCCACCCGACGGGTGGATCGGGCCCGTGTGCAGCAGCACCCAGAGGCACACGCGAAACAGTTCCTACGCTACACCCACGGGTAAGCTGGTCGTTAGGGTCAACCCAGAAAAACTGCAGGGTCTTCTGCACGCCCACCCACGGGTGGCTGGCCGCGGCGACACACCCAGAGGTAACCGCCGGCCCTTCTGCACGCCTCAACCAGCGGTGTCGCCGGCGGAGCTGCACACCCAGAGGCACACGCGAGGTCTCTTCTGCACGCCTCACCCACGGGTGGGCCAGCAGTCGGCGTACACTCAGAACGGCAACCGCAAACCCTTCTGCACGCCCACCCACGGGTGGGCGCGCCGTCAGCGACACACCCAGAGTCAACCGCCAAAACCCTTCGACACGCCCACCCCGCGGGTTGAGCCGGCCGTCGGGCGGCACACCCAGAGGCAACCGCGAGGCCTTCTGCGCGCCCACCCACGCGGAAGGTTCCCCGCGTAGCGGCACCCAGGGGCTACCGCGAGGGCCTTTCTGCACGCCTCACTCACGGTGGGCCGGGCCGTGTGCACACCCAAAGGCACACGCCAGAACAGTTCTGCACGCTTCACTCCACGGGTGGGCCGGCACGTGGCGGCACACCCAGAGGCACACGCGAAACAGTTCTGCACGCCCCAGCTCACGGGTAATCTGGACGCTATGCGTCAACCCAGAAGAAACTGCACGGTGGGCTGGCGTATGCGCACACCCAGAAGGAAGCGCACGGGCCGCTCGCACTCCCCACTCACCGGGTAGGCCGTTGTGGCAGCAAACCCAGAGGCAAACGCGAGGGGCCTTCTGCACGCCCACCCACTTTCGTGGGCCGGGTGCGGGCGCACACAGGGCTAACCGTCAGACCCTTCTGCACGCCCACCCACGGGTGGGCCAGCATTCGGCGGCACACTCAGAGGCAGCAGCAAACCCCTTCTGCACGCCCACCCACGGGTGGGCGGGCCGTGGCGACACACCCAGAGTCAACCGCGCAAACTTCTGTCGACACGCTTCCACCCACGGGTGGAGCCGGCCGTCATGCACACCCAGAGGCAACGCGGGCCAGGTCTTCTGCACGCCATCCACCCACGGGTAAGCTGGTCGCTACGCCAACCCAGAAGAAACTTCAGGGTCCTTCTGCACGCCCACCCACGGGTGGCTGGGACCCGCATGCACACCCAGAGGTAACCGCAGGCCCTTCTGCCATCCAGTCGCACGAAGGCCCTGCGCTAGACGCGCACACCCAGGGGCAACCGCAGGCCCTTCTGCACTTCCACCCACGGGTGGGCCGTGCCGTACGCACACCCAGAGGCAACCGCGAAGCTCTTCTGCACGCTTCACTCCACGGGTGGGCCGCCGCGGGCGCACACCCAGAGGCACAGGCAAACAGTTCTGCACGCCCACCCACGGGTAGGCTGGTCGCTGCGCACAACCCAGAGCAACTTCAGGCCCTTCTGCACGCCACCCACGGGTGTAAGCTAGCAGTGGCGGCACACACCCAGAGGCAAGCACAAACCCTTCTTCTGCACTCCCACCCACGGGTGAACCGGCCGTGGGCGACACACCCAGAGTCAACCGCAGGCCCTTCTGCACGCCCACCCACGGGAAGGCCCCTGCGTAGCGCACACCCAGGGGCAACCGCAGGCCCTTCTGCACGCTTCACCCACGGTGGGCCGGCCGCGGCGGCACACCCAGAGGCACACGCGAAACAGTTCTGCACGCCAACACACGGGTGGGCCTACCGCGGCGGCACACCCAGGGCAACCTCAGGCCCTTGTGCACGCCCTCACCCACCGGTGGGTCGGCCGTATGCACACACCCAGAGGCACACGCAAACAGTTCTGCACCGCCACCCACGGGTGGGCCGGCCGCTATGTAGTCCCAGAGGCAACTGTAGACCCTTCTGCACGCCCACTCCATCGGTGGGCCGGCCGCAGGGCGGCGCACTCCAGAGGAAACCGCAGAGGCTTCTTCTGCACGCCCTCCCAAGGGTGGGAAGGCCGTGGCGGCACAACCAGGGGCAAACGCAGGCCCTTTTCCACGCTTCCACCCAACGGGTGGGCCGGGTCCCGTGGCTGCACACCCAGGGGCAACTGCAGGCCCTTCTGCACGCTTCACCCACGGGTGAGCCGGGCCGCGGGCGACACACCAGAGGCACACGCGATACCCTTTCTGCATGCGCTCCACCCACGGGTGGGCCGGCCGGGGCGGCACACCCAGAGGTAACCGCAGAGCCCTTCTGCACGCTATCACACGGGTGGGCCTACCGTCGGCGGCACACCCAGGGGGAAAAGCAGGCCCTTCTGCACGCCCACCCATCGGGTGGGCGGCCGGGCGGGCGCACACCCAGAGCCACACGCGAAACAGTTCTACACGCCACCCACGGGTGGGCCGGCCGTGGCGGCACACCCAAAGGCACACGCAGAAACAGTTCTGCACGCCCACCCACGGGTAAGCTGGTCGTTGCGTCAACCCAGAAGAAACTGCAGGCCCTTCTGCACGCCCACCCACTGATGAGCCGGCCGTGGCAACACACCCAGAGGCAACCGCAGGCCCTTCTGCACGCCCACCCACAGGTGGGCCGACCGTGGCGGCACACCCAAAGGCAACCTCAGGCCCTTCTGCACGCCCACCCACGGGTGGGCCGGCCGTGGCGGCACACCCAGAGGCAACCGCAGGCCCTTCTGCACGCCCACACACAGGTGGGCCGGCCGTAGCGGCACAGCCAGAGGCAACCGCAGGCCCTTCTGCACGCCCACCCACTGATGAGCCGGCCGTGGCAACACCACGCGAGAGGCAACCGCGAGGCCCTTCTGCACGCCTCCACCCACGGGTGAGCCGGCCGCTGAGGCACACCCAGAGGCACTCGCGAAATAGTTCTGCACGCCCACCCACCGGGTGGGCCGGGCCGGTGCGTAAACCCAGAGCCACATGCAACAGTTCTGCACGCCCTCCCACGGGTAGGCCGGCCCGTTGTTGCACACCCAGAGGCAACCGCGAGGGGCTTTCTGCACGCCTCACCCACTGGTGGGTCAGGCCGTGGTGGCACACCCAGAGGCACCCACAAACCCTTCTGCACGCCCACTCCATCGGTGGGGCCGTGGGCCGTATGCACACCCAGAAGCACACGCAAACAGTTCTGCACGCACACCCGCTGGTAAGCTGGACGCTATGTCACCCCAGAAGAAACTGCAGGTTCTTCTGCACGCCCATTCCACGGGTGGGCTGGCCGTGGCGGCACACTCCAGAGGTAATCGCGAGGCCCTTCTGCACGCTTCACCCACGGGTAGGCCGGCCGTGGCTGCACACCCAGAGGCAACCGCAGGGCCTTCTGCACACCCACCAACGGGTGGGCCGGGCCGTGGCGGGCACACCCAGGGGAAAAATTCAGGCCCTACTGCAGGCCCACACCACGGGTGGGCCGCCGTGGCGGCACACTCAGAGGCAATAAGCAAACAGTTCTGCACCGCCCACTCCACGGGTGGGTCGGCCGCGGGCGCGCACACCCAGAGGCACACGCAAACAGTTCTGCACGCCCACCTACGGGTGGGTTGGTCATTGCGCCAACCGAGAGGCAACCGCGAGGGCCCTTCTGCAGGCCCTCCCACAGGTAGGCCGGCCGTGGCGTACACTCCAGAGGCAAACGCAAACCCTTCTGCACGCCCCACCCACGGGTGGGCCGGCCGCGGGCGGCACACTCCAGAGGCAAACGAAAACCTTTCTGCACGCCTCACCCATCGGGTGGGCCGCCGCGGCGTGCACACCCAGAGGCAAACGCGAAACATCTTCTGCACGCCCACCCTCGGTGGTCCAGGCCGCGGGCGGCGACACCCAGGAGCAACCGCGAGGCCCTTCTGCACGCCCACCCATCGCGGGTGGGCCGCCGTGGCGGCACACCCAGAGCCATTACACGCGAAACAGTTGTGCACGCCACCTACACGGTGGGCCGCCGTGGCGGCACACCCAGAGGCAAACGCAGGCTCTTCTGCTCGCTTCACCCACGGGTGGGCCGACCGCGTGCGAGCACACTCTGTGAGGCAAACGCAAACCCTTCTGCACGCCACCCACGGGTGGGCCGCCGTGGCGGCACACCCAGAGGCACATGCAAACACTTCTGCACGCCCCACCCATCGGGTGGGCCGGCCGTGGCAGCACACCCAGAGGCAACCACAGGGCCTTCTGCACGCCAACCCACGGGTGGGCCGGCCGTAGCGTGCACACCGAGAGCCACACGCAAAACAGTTCTGCACGCCACCCACGGGTGGGTTGGTCGTCAGGCACAACCCAGAGGAAACTGTAGGCCCTTCTGCACGCTCCACCCACGGGTAGGTCGGGCCGTGCGTGCACACTCAGAGGCAAACGCAAACCCTTCTGCACGCCCAAACCACGGTGGGCCGGCCGTGGCGTACACTCAGAGGCAAAGCGCAAACCCTTCTGCACGCTTCCACCCACGGGTGGGCCGGCCCGTATGGGCACACCCAGAGGAGCAACCGCAGGCTCCTTCTGCACGCACACACGGGTGGGCCTTCCGTGGCGCACACTCAGGGGAAAAAGCAGGCCCTTCTGCACGCCCACCCACGGGTGGTCGGCCGTGTGCGGCACAACCAGGGGCAACCGCGAGGGTCCCTTCTGCACGCCCCACCCAGGGGTGGGCCGGCCGTGAGCGGCACACCCTGAGGCAACCGCAGGCCTTTCTGCACGCTTCACCTACTGATGAGCCGCCGTGGCAACACACCCAGAGGCAAACGCAGGCCCTTCTGCACGCCCACTCCACGGTGGGCCGGGCCGTCGCGGCACACCCAGAGACAAAGGCACATAGTTCTGCACGCCCACCCACGGGTGAGTCGCCCTTTGCGTAAACCCAGTGGCAACCGCAGATCCTTCTGCACGCCCACCCACGGGTGGGCGGCCGTGGCTGCACACACAGGGGCAACCGCAGGCCCTTCTGCACGCCCACCCACAGGTGAGCCGGCCGTGGCGGCACACCCAGAGGCAACCGCAGGGCCTTCTGCACGCCCACCCACGGGTGGGCCGGCCGTGGGCGCACACCCAGAGGCAACCGCAGGCCCTTCTGCACGCCACTCACACGGGTGGGCCGGCCGCGGGCGGCACACCCAGAGGCAACCGCAGACCCTTCTGCACGCCCACCCACCGGTGGGCCGGCCGGCGGCACACCCAGAGGCACACGCAAACAGTTCTGCACGCCACTCACGGGTGGGTTGGTCGCTATACAACCCAGAGGAAACTGCAGGCCCATCTGCACCTGACCACCCACGGGTAGGCCGGCCGTGGTCGGCACACCCAGAGGTAAACGCGAGGCTCTTCTGCACGCCCACCCACGGATGGGCCGGCCGTGGGCGAAGCACACTCAGAGGCAACCGCGGAAACCCTTCACGCTTCACCCATCGGTGGGTCGGCCGTGGGCGGCACACCCAGAGGCAAACGCAGAGGCCCTTCTGCACGCCCACACCACGGGTGGGCCTACCGTGGGCGGCAAACCCAGGGGAAAACCAGGCCCTTCTGCACTTCACCCACGGGTGGGCCGGCCGTAGGGCGGCACACCCAGAGGCACACGCGAAACAGTTCTACCGCTTCACCCACGGGTGGGCCGGCCGTAGCGCAGCACCCCAAAGGCACACTGCAAACAGTTCTGCACGCCCACCCACGGGTGGGCCGGGCCGTGGCGCGCACACCCAGAGGCACACGCGAACAGTTCTGCACGCCCACCCACGGGTAAGCTGGTCGCTAAGGCCAACCCAGAAGAAAATGCAGGCCCTTTTGCACGCCCACCCACGGGTGGGCCCTGGCCGCTGGCGGCACAACCAGGGGCAACCGCAGTCCCTTCTGCATGCCCACCCAGGGGTGGGCCGGCCGTGGCGGCACACCCAGAGGCACGCGCAAAGCTCAGTTCTGCACGCCCACCCACTGTTGGTCGGCCGTAGCGACACACCCAGAGGCAACCGCAGGGCATTTTTGCACGCCCACCCACGGTAATGGCCGCACGCGGCGACACACCCAAAGGCAACCTCAGGCCCTTCTGCACGCCCCACTCCACGGGTGTAATGGGCCGGCGGCACACCCAGAGGCAACCGCAGGCCCTTCTGCACGCCCTACACACAGGTGGGCCGGCCGTGTGCACAGCCAGAGGCAACCGCAGGCCCTTCTGCACGCTTCCACCCACTGATGAGCCGGCCGTGGCAACACACGCAGAGGCAACCGCAGGCCCTTCTGCACGCCCCCCCACGGGTGAGCCGGCCGCTGAGGCACACCCAGAGGCACTCTCGCAGAATAGTTCTGCACGCCCACCCACGGGTGGGCCGGCCGGTGCGTAAACCCAGAGCCACATGCAAACAGTTCTGCACGCCCTCCCACGGGTAGGTCAGCCCGCTGCTGCACACTCCCAGAGGCAAACCGCAGGGGCCTTTTCTGCACGCCCACCCACTGGTGGGTCGGCCGTGGTGGCACATACCCAGAGGCACCCACAAACCCTTCTGCACGCCCACCCACGGGTGGGCCGGCCGTAAGCGGCACACCCAGAAGCACACGCAAACAGTTCTGCACGCACACCCGCTGGTAAGCTGGACGCTGGGGCCACCCCAGAAGAAACTGCAGGCTCTTCTGCACGCCCACCCACGGGGTGGGCTGGCCGTGGCGGCACACCCAGAGGTAATCGCGAGGCCCTTTTCTGCACGCCCACCCACTGGTAGGGCCGGCCGTGGCTGCACACCCAGAGGCAACCGCAGGCCTTCTGCACACCCACCAACGGGTGGGCCGGGCCGTGGCGGCACACCCAGGGGAAAATTCAGGCCCTACTGCACGTCCACCCATCGGTAGGGCCGCCGTATGCACACCCAGAGCCACAAGCAAACAGTTCTGCACGCCCACCCACGTGGGTGGGCCGGGCCGTAGCGGCACACCCAGAGGCACACACGCAAACAGTTCTGCACGCCCACCCACGGGTGGGTTGGTCATTCGCGTCAACCGAGAGGCAACCGCAGGCCTTCTGCAGGCTCCTCCCACAGGGTAGGCCGGCCGTGGCGGCACACCCAGAGGCAAACGCAGACCCTTCTCTGCACGCCTCACCCACGGTGGGCCGGCCGCGGGCGACACACTCAGAGGCAAACGCGCAGAACCCTTCTGCACGCCCCACCCACGGGTGGGCCGGCCGTGGCGGCACACTCAGAGGCAAACGCAAACACTTCTGCACGCCTCACCCTCGGGTGGGCCGGCCCGTGGGCGGCACACCCAGGGGCAACCGCAGGCCCTTCTGCACCACCCACGGTAGGGTCGACCCGCGGGCGCACACCCAGAGCCACACGCAAACAGTTGTGCATCGCCCACCTCCACGGTGGGCCGGCCGTATGCAATACCCAGAGGCAAACGCAGGCCCTTTCTGCTCGCCCACCCACGGTGGGCCGCCGTGCTTTGACACACTCCAGAGGCAAACGCAAACCCTTCTGCACGCCCACCCACGGGTGGGCCACGTACGGCGGCACACCCAGAGGCACATGCAAACATCTTCTGCACGCCACCCATCGGTAGGCCGGCCGTGGCAGCACACCCAGAGGCAAACCACAGGGCCCTTCTGCACGCCAACCCACGGTGTGGGCCGTCGCGCTGCACACCGAGAGCCACACGCAAACAGTTCTGCACGCCCACCCACGGGTGGGTTGGTCGCTCAGCGCGCACACCCAGAGGAAACCGCAGGCCTCTTCTGCACGCCCCACCCACGGGTGGGCCGGGCCGCGGCGAGCACACTCAGAGGCAAACGCGAAACCCTTCTGCACGCAGCCATCGGGTGGGCCGGGCCGTATGCGGCACACCCAGAGGCAAACGCAAACCCTTCTGCACGCCCACCCACGGGTGGGCCGCCGTGGCGCACACCCAGAGGCAACCGCAGGCTCTTCTGCACGCCACACACACGGGTGGGCCGCCGTGGCAGCACACCCAGAGGCAACCGCGAGCCCTTCTGCACGCCCACTCCACAGGGTGAGCCGGCCGCGGCGGCACATCCAGAGGCAACCGCAGAGGCCCTTCTGCACGTCACCCACGGGTGGGCCGGCCGCAGCGGCACACCCTGAGGCAAACGTGCAGGTCTTTCTGCACGCCCACCCACTGATGAGCCGGCCGTGGCATGCACAACCCCAGAGGCAACACGCAGACCCTTCTGCACGCCCCACCCACGGGATGGGCCGGCCGGCGCACACCCAGAGCGCACAAGGCAAATAGTTCTGCACGCCCACCCACGGGTGGGCCGGCCTGTATGCGAAAACCCAGTGGCAACCGCAGAGCCCTTCTGCACGCCCCACCCACGGGTGGGCCGGCCGCTGGCTGCACACACAGAGGCAACCGCGAGGGCCCTTCTGCACGCCACCCACAGGTGGGCGAGCCGCCGTGGCGCACACCCAGAGGCAACCGCAGGGCCCTTCTGCACGCCCACTCCACGGGTGGGTCGTCGTATGCACACCCAGAGGCAACACGCAGGCCCTTCTGCACGCCCACCCACGGGTGGGCCGGCCGTGGGCGGCACACCCAGAGGCAACCGCAGACCCTTCTGCACTCCCACCCACGGGTGGGCCGGCCGTGGCGGCACACCCAGAGGCACACGCAAACAGTTCTGCACGCCCACTCCACGGGTGGGCTGGTCGCTATGCCAACCCAGAGGAAACCGCAGAGGGCCCATCTGCACGCCCACCCACGGGTGGGCCGTCGCGGCGGCACACCCAGAGGCAAACGCAGGCCGTTTCTGCACGCCCCACCCACGGATGGGCCGGGCCGCAGGGCGCACACCCAGAGGCAACCGCGAGGCCCTTTCTTCACGCCCACTCCACGGGTGGGCCGCCGTGGCGCACACCCAGAGGCAAACGCAGGCCTTTCTGCACGCCCACACACGGGTGGGCCGCCGTGGCTGCAAACCCAGGGGCAAAACGCAGGCCCTTCTGCACGCCCACCCACGGGTGGGCCGCCGTGAGTGCACACCCAGAGGCACACGCAAACGGTTCTTCTGCACGCTCCACCCACGGGTGGGCCGCCGTGAGCGCACACCCAAAGGCACATGCAAACAGTTCTGCACGCCCACCCACGGGTGGGCCGGCCGTAGGGCAGCACACCCAGAGGCACACGCAAACAGTTCTGCACGCCCACCCACGGGTAAGCTGGTCGCTAGCGCCAACCCAGAAGAAACCGCAGGCTCTTTCTGCACGCTCCACCCCACGGGTGGGCTCGGCCGCGGGCTGCACACCCAGAGGGGCAACCGCAGCCCTTCTGCATGCCCACCCATCGGGTGGGCCGGCCGCGGGCGGCACACCCAGAGGCACACCGCAAAGCGGGCCTTCTGCACGCCCCACTCCACGGGTGAGCCGCCCGTAGCGGCACACCCAGAGGCAACCGCGAGGGCCCATTTTGCACGCCCACCCACGGGTGGGCCGGCCGTGGCGGCACACCCAGAGGCACACGCGAAACAGCTGCTGCACGCTCACCCACGGGTGGGCCGACCGCAGGGCGGCACACCCAGAGGCATACACGCAGAAACAGTTCTGCACGCTCACCCACGGTGGGGCCGGTCGTGGCGTCAACCCCAGAGGAAACCGCAGGCCCTTCTGCACGCCCCACCCACGGGGTGAGCCGGCCGTGGCGGCACACCCAGGGGCAAACGCGAGGCTCTTCTGCACGCCCACTCCACGGTGGGCCGGCCGTGGCTGCACACCCAGAGGCAACCGCAGGCCCTTCTGCACGCCTACCCACTGGATGAGCCGCCGTGGGCAACACACCCAGAGGCAAACGCAGGCCCTTCTGCACGCCCACCCACGGGTGGGCCGCCGTATGCACACCCAGAGGCAAACGCATAGGCCCTCCTGCACGCCCACCCACGGGTGAGCCGCCGTTTGCGTCAAACCCAGTGGCAACCGCAGGCCCTTCTGCACGCTCACCCATCGGTGGGCCGGCCGTGGCTGCACACACAGGGGCAACCGCAGGCCCTTCTGCACCTTCACCCACAGGTGAGTCGTGGCCGTGGGCGCACACCCAGAGGCAACCGCAGGGCCTTCTGCACGCCACCCACGGGTGGGCCGGGCCGTGGCGGCACACCCAGAGGCAACCGCAGGCCGCTTCTGCACGCCACCCACGGGTGGGTCGGCCGTGGCGGCACACCCAGAGGCAACCGCAGTCCTTCTGCACGCCCACCCACGGGTGGGCCGGCCGTGGGCGGGCACACCCAGATGCACACGCAAACAGTTCTGCATCGCCTACTCCACGGGTGGGTTGGTCGCTACGGCACAACCCAGAGGAAACCGCAGGCCCTTCTGCACGCCCACCCACGGGTAGGGCCGCCGTGGCGGCACACCCAGAGGGCAACCGCAGGCCCTTCTGCACTCCCACCCACGGGTGGGCCGGGCCCGCGGGCGCACACCCAGAGGCAAACGCAGGCCCTTCTGCACGCCCACCCACGGGTGGGCCGACCGTGGCGGCACACCCAGAGGCAAACGCAGGCCCTTCTGCACGCCCACCCACGGGTGGGCCGGCCGTGCCGGCACACCCAGAGCCACACGCAAACAGTTCTGCACGCCCACCCACGGGTGGGCCGGCCGTAGCGCACACCCAAAGGCACATGCAAACAGTTCTGCACTCCCACCCACGGGTGGGCTGGTCGCTGGCGCAACCCAGAAGAAACCGCAGGCCCTTCTGCACGCCCACCCACGGGTGGGCTGGCCGCGGGCTGCACACCCAGAGGCAACCGCAGGGCCCTTCTGCACGCCCACCAACGGGTGGGCCGCCGCGGGCGGCACACCCAGAGGCAACCGCGAGGCCCTTCTGCACGCCCACCCACGGGTGGGCCCGGCCGTGGGCGGCACACCCAGAGGCAACCGCGAGGCCCTTCTGCACGCCCAACCCACGGGTGGGCCGGCCGTATGCGCACACCAAGAGGCACACGCAAACAGTTCTGCACGCCACCCCACAGGGTTGGGCGGCCGTGAGCGGCACACCCAGACGCAACCGCAGGGGCTTTCTGCACGCCCACCCACAGGTGGGCGGACTGTAGCGTGCACACCCAGAGGCAACCGCGAGGCCCTTCTGCACGCCCCACACACAGGTGGACCGCCGTAGCGGCACAGCCCAGAGGCAACCGCAGGCCCCTTCTGCACTCACTCACCCACTGATGAGTCGGCCGCGGCAACACACCCAGAGGCAAACCGCGAAGCCCTTCTGCACGCCCCACCCACGGGTGGGCCGGCCCGTACGCACACCCCAGAGGAACACGCAATAGTTCTGCACGCCCACCCACGGGTGGGCCGACCGCTATGCGTAAACCCAGAGGCAACCGCGAGACCCTTCTGCACGCCCACCCACGGGTGGGCCGGCCGTGGCGGGCGCGACTCCAGAGGAAACCGCAGGCCCTTCTGCACGCCCTCCCACGGGTGGGCCGGCCGTGGCGGCACACCCAGAGGCAAACGCGAGGCTTCTTCTCCACGCCCACCCATCGGTAGGCCGGGTCCTGGCTGCACAACCAGGGGCAACTGCAGGCCCTTCTGCACGCTTCACCCACGGGTGAGCCGCCGCGGGCGGCACACCCAGAGCCACAAGCAACAGTTCTGCACGCCCACCCACGGGTAGGCCGCCCGCTGCTGCACACCCAGAGGCAACTGCAGGGCCTTCTGCACGCACACCCACTGGTGGGCCAACCGTGGCAGCACACCCAGAGGCAACCGCAGGCCCTTCTTCACGCCTCACTCCACGGGTGGGCCGCCGTGGCGGCACACCCAGAGGCACACGCGAACAGTTCTGCACGCCCACCCAGGGGTGGGAGGGCCGGGCGCACACCCAGAGGCACACGCAAACAGTTCTGCACGCCCACCCACGGGGTGAGCTGGTCGCTACGCCCAACCCAGAGGCAAACTGCAGGCCCTTCTGCACGCTTCACACACGGGTGGGCCCGACCGCGGCGGCACAACCCAGGGGCAACCGCAGGCCCTTCTGCACGCCCCACCCACGGGTGGGCCGGCCGTGGCGGCACACCCAGAGCCACACGCAAACAGTTCTTCACGCCCACACACGTTGGCCGCCGTGAGCGCACACCCAGTCGCAACCGCAGGGCCTTCTGCACGCCCACACACAGCTGGGCCGGCCGTAGCGTACAGCTGCCAGAGGCAACCGCAGGCCCTTCTGCACGCCCCACCCACTGATGAGCCGCCGCGGGCAACACACCCAGGGGCAACCGCGAGGCCCTCTTCTGCACGCCTCACCCATCGGTGGGCCGGGCCGTGAGGCACACCCAGAGGCACACGCAAACAGTTCTGCACGCCTACCTAGCGGGTGGGCCGGCCGCGGGCGGCACACCCAGAGGCACACGCGAAAACCGTTCTGCACGCCTTCACCCACGGGTGGGTTGGTCGCTAGCGCCAACCCAGAGGAAAACGCAGGCTCTTCTGCACGCCCACCCATCGGTAGGCCGGCCGTGGCAGCACACTCAGAGGCAAACGCGAAACTCTTTCTGCAGCCTACCCACGGGTGGGCCGGCCGCGGGCGCACACTCAGAGGCACACGCGAAAACCCTTTCTGCACGCCCCACCCACGGGTGGGCCGGGCCGCGGGCGGCACACCCAGAGGCAAACGCAGGCTCTTCTGCACGTCCACCCACGGGTGGGCCGGCCGCAGGGCTGCACACCCACAGCCACACGCAAACAGTTCTGCACGCCCACCCACGGGTGGGTTGGTCGTTAAGGCCAACCCAGAGGAAACCGCAGGTCCTTCTGCACGCCCCACCCACGGGTAGGCCGGGCCGCGGGCGCACACTCAGAGGCAAACGCGAAACCCTTCTGCACGCCCAACCACGGGTGGGCCGGCCGCGGGCGCACAATACAGAGGCAAACGCAGACCCTTCTGCACGCCTCACCCACGGGTGGAGTCGACCGCAGCGGCACACTCAGAGGCGAACAGCAAGCCCTTCTGCGACGCTTCCACTCCGACGGGTGGGTCGGCCGTGGGCGGCACACCCAGAGGCACACGCAAACAGTTCTGTATGCTCACCCACGGGTGGGCCGGCCGCGACGCACACCCTAAGGCAGACGCAGAACAGTTCTGCACGCCCCACCCACGGGTAAGCTGGTCGCTAAGGGCCAACCCAGAAGAAAAATGCAGGCTCTTCTGCACTCCCCCACCCACGGGTTGGCCTACCGCGGGCGGCACACCCAGGGGCAAACTGCAGGCCCTTCTGCACGCTTCACCCACGGGTGGGCCGCCGTGGGCGGCACACCCAGAGGCACACGCGAAACAGCTTCTGCACGCCCACCCACGGGTGGGCCGGCCGCTGGCAGTAGACCCAGAGGCAAACGCAGACCTTTTCTGCACGCCTACCCACGGGTGGGCCGGGCCGTAAGGGCGCACACTCCAGAGGCAAACGCGAAACCCTTTTGCACGCCCACCCATCGGGTGGGCCGGGCCCGGGCGGCACACCCAGAGGCAACCGCAGGCCCTTCTGCACGCCCACCCACGGTGGGCCGGCCGTAGCGCACACCCAGAGCCACACGCAAACAGTTCTACACCCCCACCCACGGGTAAGCTGGTTGTTACGCCAACCCAGAAGAAACTGCAGGGTTTTCTGCACGCCCACCCACGGGTGGGCTGGCCGTGGCTGCACGCCCAGAGGTAACCGCGAGGCCCTTCTGCACGCCCCACCCACGGTGAGGCCCGGGCCGCAGCGGCACACCCAGGGGCAACCGCAGGCCCTTCTGCACGCTTCACCCACGGGTGGGGTCGGCCGTATGCGCACACCCAGAGGCACACGCAAACAGTTCTGCACGCCCACCCACGGGTGGGCCGTACCGTGGCGCACACCCAGAGGCAACCTGCAGGCCCTTGTGCACGCTTCACCCACGGGTGGGCCGCCGTGGCGGCACACCCAGAGGCACACGCGAACAGTTCTGCACGCCTCACCCACGGGTGGGCCGGCCGCTAGCGCAGCGTCCCAGAGGCAACTGCAGACCCTTCTGCACGCCCACCCACGGGTGGGCTCGGCCGCATGGGCGCACACCCAGAGGAAACCGCGAGGCTCTTCTGCACGCCCTCCCAAGGTGGGAAGGCCGCGCGGCACAACCCAGGGGCAAACGCAGGCCCTTTTCTCCACGCCCCCACCCAACGGGTGGGCCGCCGTGGCTGCACACCCAGGGGCAACTGCAGGCCCTTCTGCACGCTTCACCCACGGGTGAGCCGGCCGTGGCGCACACCCAGAGGCACACGCAAACAGTTCTGCACGCGCACCCACGGTAGGCTGGCCGCCATGGCTGCACACCCAGAGGCAACCGCGAGGCTCTTCTGCACGCCCTCACCCACTGGTGGGCCGGGCCGTGGGCAACACACCCAGAGGCAAATGCAGGCTCTTTCTGCACGCCCACCCACGGGTGGGCCGGCCGCGGGCGTACACTCAGAGGCAAACGTGATACCTCTTCTTGCACGCCTCACCCACGGGTGGGTCGTGGCCGCGGGCGGGCACACCCAGAGGTAACCGCAGGCCCTTCTGCACGCCTCACACACGGGTGGGCCTACCGTGGCGCACACCCAGGGGGAAAAGCAGGCCCTTCTGCACGCTTCACCCACGGGTGGGCCGGGCCGTGGCGGCACACCCAGAGCCACACGCAAACAGTTCTACACGCCACTCCACGGGTGGGCCGGGCCCGTGGGCGGCACACCCAAAGGCACACGCAGATCAGTTCTGCACGCCCACCCACGGTAAGCTGGTCGCTAAGGCCAACCCAGAAGAAACTGCAGGCCCTTCTGCACGCCCACCCACTGATGAGCCGGCCGCGGCAACACACCCAGAGGCAACCGCGAGGCTCTTCTGCACGCCCACCCACAGGTGGGTCGACCGTGGGCGGCACACCCAGAGGCAACCGCATGCTCTTCTGCACGCCCCACCCATCGGGTGGGCCGGCCGCGGGCGCACACCCAGAGGCAACCGCAGGCTCTTCTGCACTCCCCCACACACAGGTGGCCGGCCGAGCGCACAGCCAGAGGCAACCGCAGGGCCCTTCTGCACGCCCACCCACTGATGAGCCGGCCGCGGCAACACACCCAGAGGCAACCGCAGGCCCTTCTGCACGCCTCACCCACGGGTGAGCCGGGCCGCTGAGGCACACCCAGAGGCACTCGCGAATAGTTCTGCACGCCCCACCCACGGGTGGGCCGGCCGTGCGCGTAAACCCAGAGCCACATGCAAACAGTTCTGCACGCCCTACCCCACGGGTGGGCCGCCTGCTGCACACCCAGAGGCAACCGCAGGGTTTTTCTGCACGCCCACCCACTGGTGGGCCGCCGTGGTGGCACACCCAGAGGCACCCGCGAAACCCTTCTGCACGCTTCACCCACGGGTGGGCCGGCCGTGGGCGGGCACACCCAGAGGCACACGCGAAACAGTTCTGCACGCACACCCAAGGGTAAGCTGGACGCTAGCGCCACCCCCAGAAGAAACTGCAGGCTCTTCTGCACGCTTCACCCACGGTGGGCTGGCCGTGGCGCACACCCAGAGGTAATCGCAGGTTTTTCTGCACTGCTTCACCCACGGGTAGGCCGCCGCGGGCTGCACACCCAGAGGCAACCGCAGGGCCTTCTGCACACCCACCAACGGGTGGGCCGGCCGTGGCGCACACCCAGGGGAAAATTCAGGCCCTACTGCACGCCCACCCATCGGGTGGGCCGGCCGTGGCGGCACACTCAGAGGCACAAGCAAACAGTTCTGCACGCCAACCCACGGATGGGCCGGCCGCGGGCGCACACCCAGAGGCACACGCAAACAGTTCTGCACGCCTACCCACGGGTGGGTTGGTCATTAAGGCCAACCCAGAGGCAACCGCAGGCCCTTCTGCAGGCCCTCCCACAGGTAGGCCGGCCGTGGCGCACACCCAGAGGCAAACGCGAACCCTTCTGCACGCCCAGCCACGGGTGGGCCGGGCCGTGGCGCACACCCAGAGGCAAACGCGAAAATCCCTTCTGCACGCCCCACCCACGGGTGGGCCGGCCGTGGCGGCACACTCCAGAGGCAAACGCAAACACTTCTGCACGCCTCACTCCACGGGTGGGCCGGGCCGTGGCGCACACCCAGAGGCAAACGCAGAGGTTCTTCTGCTCGCCTCACCCGACGGGTGGGCCGGCCGTGGGCGCACACTCAGAGGCAAACGCGAAACCTCTTCTGCACGCCTCACTCCACGGGTGGGCCGGCCGTGGCGGCACACTCAGAGGCAAACGCAAACCCTTCTGCACGCTTCACCCATCGGGTGGGCCGGGCCGCGGGCGGCACACCCAGAGGCACATGCAAACACTTCTGCACGCCTACTCCACGTGGTAGGCCGGCCGTGGCAGCACACCCAGAGGCAACCACAGGGCCTTTCTGCACGCCAACCCACGGGTGGGCCGGGCCGTGAAGCGCACACCCCGAGAGCCACACGCAAACAGTTCTGCACGCCTACCCACGGGTGGGTTGGTCGCTAAGGCCAACCCAGAGGAAACCGCAGGCTCTTCTGCACGCTTCACCCACGTGGTAGGCCGGCCGCGGGCGCACACTCAAAGGCAAACGCGAAACCCTTCTGCACGCTCAACCACGGTGGGCCGGGCCGTGGCGGCAAACTCAGAGGCAAACGCAAACCCTTCTGCACGCTTCACCCACGGGTGGGCCGGCCGTGGCGTGCACACCCAGAGACAAAGGCACATAGTTCTGCACGCCTACCCACGGGTGAGCCGCCTTTAGCGTAAACCCAGTGGCAACCGCAGACTCCTTTCTGCACGCCTCACCCACGGGTGGGCCGGCCGTGGCTGCACACACAGGGGCAACCGCAGGCCCTTCTGCACGCTTCACCCACAGGGTGAGCCGGCCGTGGCGGCACACACAGAGGCAACCGCAGGGTCCTTTCTGCACGCCACCCACGGGTGGGTCGGCCGCGGGCGCACACCCAGAGGCAACCGCAGTAGGCCCTTCTTGCACGCTACCCACGGGTGGGCCGGGCCGCGGGCGTGCACACCCAGAGGCAACCGGCAGAGACCCTTCTGCACGCTCTCACCCATCGGGTGGGCCGGCCGCGGGCGTGCACACCCAGAGGCACACGCAAACAGTTCTGCACGCCACTCACGGGTGGGTTGGTCGCTGCGCCAACCCAGAGGAAACTGCAGGCCCTTCTGCACGACCTCACCCACGGGTAGGCCGGCCGCGGTCGGCACACCCAGAGGTAAACGCAGGCTCTTCTGCACGCCCCACCACGGATGGCCGCCGCGGGCGCACACTCAGAGGCAACCGTGAGGCTCTTCTTCACGCTTCACCCACGGGTGGGCCGGCCGTGGCGGCACACCCAGAGGCAAACGCAGGCTCCTTCTGCACGCTTCACACACGGGTGGGCCTACCGTATGCGCAAACCCAGGGGAAAACCACAGGCCCTTCTGCACGCCTCACCCACGGGTGGGCCGGCCGCGGGCGCACACCCAGAGGCACACGCGAAACAGTTCTACCCGCCCACCCATCGGGTGGGCCGGGCCGTAGCGCACACCCAAAGGCACATGCAAACAGTTCTGCACGCCCACCCACGGGTGGGCCGCCGCATGCGCACACCCAGAGGCACACGCAAACAGTTCTGCACGCCCACCCACGGGTAAGCTGGTCGCTAAGGCCAACCCAGAAGAAAATGCAGGCTCTTTTGCACTCTCCACCCATCGGTGGGCTCGCCGTGGCGGCACAACCAGGGGCAACCGCGAGGCCCTTCTGCATGCCCACCCAGGCGTGGGTCGGCCGTGGGCGTGCACACCCAGAGGCACACGCGAAACAGTTCTGCACGCCCACCCACTGTTGGTCGGGCCGAACAGGCACACCCAGAGGCAACCGCGAGGGCATTTTGCACGCCCACCCACGGGTGGGCCGGCCGCAGCGGCACACCCAGAGGCACACGCGAAACAGTTGTGCTCGCTTCAGCCACGGGTGGGCCGACCGCGGGCGCACACCCAGAGGCACACGCAAACAGTTCTGCACGCCTACTCCACGGGGGGGGCTGGTCGTGGGCGCCAACCCTGAGGAAACTGCAGGTCTCTTCTGCACGCCCACCCACTGGTGGGCCGGCCGTAGCGGCACACCCAGGGCAAGCGTAGGCTCTTCTGCACGCCTCACCCACGGGTGGGTCGCCGTAAGGGCGCACACCCAGAGGCAACCGCAGGCCTTTCTGCACTCTCCACCTACTGATGAGCCGCCGTGGGCAACACACCCAGAGGCAAACGCGAGGCCCTTCTGCACGCCCACTCCACGGTGGGCCGGCCGTATGCGTGCACACCCAGAGGCAAAGGCACATATTCTGCACGCCTCACCCACGGGTGAGCCGGCCTTTGCGTAAACCCAGTGGCAACCGCGAGACCTTCTGCACGCCCCACCCACCGGTGGGTCGGCCGCGGGCTGCACACACAGGGGCAACCGCAGGCCCTTCTGCACGCCCACCCACAGGTGAGTCGTGGCCGTGGGCGTGCACACCCAGAGGCAACCGTAGGGTTTTTCTGCACGCCACCCACGGGTGGGCCGGCCGCGGTGGCACACCCAGAGGCAACCGCAGGGCCCTTCTGCACGCCACTCCACGGGTGGGTCGGCCGTGGGCGTGCACACCCAGGAGGCAACCGCGAGACTCCTTCTGCACGCCCACCCACGGGTGGGCCGGCCGTGGCGGCACACCCAGAGGCACACGCAAACAGTTCTGCACGCCTACCCACGTGGTGGGTTGGTCGCTATGCCAACCCAGAGGAAACCGCAGGCTCTTCTGCACGCTTCACCCACGGGTAGGCCGGCCGCGGGCGGGGCACACCCAGAGGGAAACGCAGGGCTCTTCTGCACTCCTCACCCTCGGGTGGGTTGGCCGTATGCACGCCCCAGAGGTAACCGCAGGCCCTTCTGCACGCTTCACCCATCGGAAGGCCCTGGCCGTGAGCGGCACACCCAGGGGCAACCGCGAGGTTCTTTCTGCACTTCTCACCCACGGGTGGGCCGGCCGTGGCAACACACCCAGAGGCAACCGCAGGCCCTTCTGCACGCCCACCCACGGGTGGGCCGGCCGTAAGGCACACCCAGAGGCACACGCAAACAGTTCTGCACGCCTCACCCACGTGGTAAGCTGGTCGCTAAGGCCAACCCAGAAGAAACTTTCAGGCTCTTCTGCACGCCCACCCACGGGTGGGCCAGCAGTGGCGCACACCCAGAGGCAAGCACAAACCCTTCTGCACGCCTCCACCCACGGGTGAACCGGCCGTGGCGACACACCCAGAGTCAACCGCAGGCCCTTCTGCACGCCCACCCACGGGAAGGCTCCCGCGAGCGGCACACCCAGGGGCAACCGCAGGCCCTTCTGCACGCTTCACTCCATCGGTGGGTCGGGCCGTGGCGCACACCCAGAGGCACACGCAAACAGTTCTGCACGCCAACACACGTGGTGGCCTACCGTATGCGCACACCCAGGGGCAACCTCAGGCCCTTGTGCACGCTTTCACCCACGGGTGGGCCGGCCGCGGGCGGCACACCCAGAGGCACACGCAGTCAGTTCTGCACGCCCACTCCACGGGTGGGTCGGCCGCTAGCGTAGTCCCAGAGGCAACTGCAGACCCTTCTGCACGCCTCACCCACGTGGTGGGCCGGCCGTGGGCGGGCGCACTCCAGAGGAAACCGCGAGGCTCTTCTGCACGCCCCTCCCAAGGGTGGGAAGGCCGTATGCGCACAACCAGGGGCAAACGCAGGCTCTTTTCCACGCCCCCACCAACGGGTGGGCCGGGCCGTGGCTGCACACCCAGGGGCAACTGCAGGCCCTTCTGCACGCCACTCATCGGGTGCGCCGGCCGTGGGCGGGCACACCCAGAGGCACACGCAAACAGTTCTGCACGCCGCGACCCACGTGGTAGGCCGCCATGGCTGCACACCCAGAGGCAACCGCAGGTTCTTCTGCACTGCTTCACCCACTAATGGGCCGGCCGCGGGCAACACACCCAGAGGCAAATGTAGGCTCTTCTGCACGCTTCACCCACGGTGGGCCGGGCCGTGCTCGCACACTCAGAGGCAAACGCAGATACCCTTCTGCACGCCCACCCACGGGTGGAATGGCCGCGGCCGCACACCCAGAGGTAACCGCAGGCCCTTCTGCACGCCTACACACGGGTGGGCCTACCGTGGCGCACACCCAGGGGGAAAAGCAGGCCCTTCTGCACGCCCACCCACGGGTGGGCCGGCCGTGCGCACACCCAGAGCCACACGCAAACAGTTCTACACGCCTACCCACGGGTGGGCCGGGCCGTGGCGGCACACCCAAAGGCACACGCAAACAGTTCTGCACGCCCCACCCACGGGTAAGCTGGTCGCTATGCCAACCCAGAAGAAACTGCAGGCCCCTTCTGCACGCCTACCCACTGGATGAGCCGGCCGTGGCAACACACCCAGAGGCAACCGTAGGCTCTTCTGCACGCTTCACCCACAGGTGGGCCGACCGTGGCGGCACACCCAAAGGCAACCTCAGGCTCTTCTGCACGCCCCACCCATCGGGTGGGCCGGGCCGTGGCGCACACCCAGAGGCAACCGCAGGCTCTTCTGCACGCTTCACACACAGGTGGGCCGGCCGAGCGCACAGCCAGAGGCAACCGCGAGGCCCTTCTGCACGCCCCCACCCACTGATGAGCCGGCCGCGGCAACACACCCAGAGGCAACCGCAGGCCCTTCTGCACGCTTCACCCACGGGTGAGCCGGGCCGCTGAGGCACACCCAGAGGCACTCGCGAATATGTTCTGCACGCCCCACCCACGGGTGGGCCGGGCCGGTGCGTAAACCCAGAGCCACATGCAACAGTTCTGCACGCCCTCCCACGGTAGGCCGCCCGCTGCTGCACACCCAGAGGCAACCGCAGGGTTTTCTGCACGCCCCACCCACTGGTGGGTCGGCCGGGTGGCACACCCAGAGGCACCCGCAAACCCTTCTGCACGCCTACCCACGTGGTGGGCCGGCCGTGGGCGTGCACACCCAGAGGCACACGCAAACAGTTCTGCACGCACACCCACGGGTAAGCTGGACGCTAGCGCCAACCCCAGAAGAAACTGCAGGCTCTTTCTGCACGCCTCACCCATCGGGTGGGCTGGCCGTGGCGGCACACCCAGAGGTAATCGCGAGGCTCTTCTGCACGCCTTCACCCACGTGGTAGGCCGCCGCGGGCTGCACACTCCAGAGGCAACCGCAGGGCCTTCTGCACACCCACCAACGGGTGGGCCGGGCCGTGGGCGCACACCCAGGGGAAAAATTCAGGCTCTTCTGCACGCCCACCCACGGGTGGGCCGCCCGTGGCGGCACACCCCAGAGGCACACGCAAACAGTTCTGCACGCCCCACCCACGGGTGGGCCGGGCCGTATGCACACCCAGAGGCACACGCAAACAGTTCTGCACGCCTACCCACGGGTGGGTTGGTCGTGGCTGGCACAACCCAGAGGCAACCGTAGGCCTCTTCTGCAGGCTCCTCCCACAGGTAGGCCGGCCGTGGCAGCACACTCAGAGGCAAACGCGAAACCCTTCTGCACGCCCCAGCCACGGGTGGGCCGGCCGTGGGCGGCACACTCAGAGGCAAACGCAAACTCTTCTGCACGCCCACTCCACGGGTGGGCCGGCCGCGGGCGCACACCCAGAGGCAAACGCAAACACTTCTGCACGCCTACTCCACGGGTGGGCCGGCCGCGGGCGGCACACCCAGAGGCAAACGCGAGGCCCTTCTGCTCGCTTCACCCACGGGTGGGCCGGGCCGTGGCGGCACACTCCAGAGGCAAACGCAAACCCCTTCTGCACGCCCCACCCACGGGTGGGCCGGCCGTAGGGCGCACACCCAGAGGCAAACGCGAAACCCTTCTGCACGCCCACCCACGGGTGGGCCGGCCGTAGGGCGCACACCCAGAGGCAATACGCAGTCACTTCTGCACGCCCACCCACGTGGTAGGCCGGCCGCGGGCAGCACACCCAGAGGCAACCGCAGGGCCCTTCTGCACGCCCACCCACGGGTGGGCCGGGCCGTAATGCACACCCCAGAGCCACACGCAAACAGTTCTGCACGCCTACCCACGGGTGGGTTGGTCGCTAAGGCCAACCCAGAGGGAAACCGCAGGCTCTTCTGCACGCCTCACCCACGGGTTGGCCTACCGTGGCGGCACACTCAGAGGCAAACGCAACCCTTCTGCACGCCCCAACCACGGGTGGGCCGGGCCGCGGGCGGCAAACTCAGAGGCAAACGCGAAACCCTTCTGCACGCCTACTCCACGGGTGGGCCGCCGGCGTGCACACCCAGAGGCAACTGCAGGTCCCTTCTGCACGCCCCCACACACGGGTGGGCCTTCCGTGGCGGCACACCCAGGGGGAAAAAGCAGGCCCTTCTGCACGCCCACCCAGGGGTGGTCGGCCGTGAGCGCACACCCAGAGGCAACCGCAGAGCCCTTTCTGCACGCCCACCACGGGATGAGCCGGCCGTAGGGCAACACACCCAGAGGCAAACGCAGGCCCTTCTGCACGCCCACCCACGGGTAGGGCCGGCCGCTACGGCACACCCAGAGACAAACGCAGATAGTTCTGCACGCCCACCCACGGGTGAGCCGCCCGTTTAGCAAACCCAGTGGCAACCGCAGACCCTTTCTGCACGCTCACCCACGGGTGGGCCGGGCCGTGGGCTGCACACCCAGAGGCAACCGCAGGCCCTTCTGCACGCCCACCCACAGGGTGAGCCGGCCGTGGCTGCACACCCAGAGGCAACCGCAGGGCCTTCTGCACGCCACCCACGGGTGGGTCGGCCGCGGGCGTGCACACCCAGAGGCAACCGCAGGCCCTTCTGCACGCCACCCACGGGTGGGCCGCCGGGCATGCACACCCAGAGGCAACCGCAGACCCTTCTGCACGCCGGCACTCCACGGGTGGGCCGGGCCGTGGCGGCACACCCAGAGGCACACGCAAACAGTTCTGCACGCCCACCCACGGGTGGGTTGGTCGCTGCGGCCAACCCAGAGGAAACTGTAGGCCCTTCTGCACGTCCCCACCCACGGGTGGGCCGGCCGCGGTCGGCACACCCAGAGGCAAACGCAGGTCCCTTCTGCACGCCCACCCACGGATGGGCCGGGCCGTGGCGGCACACCCAGAGGCAACCGCAGGCCCTTCTTCACGCTCACCCACGGGTGGGCCGCCGCGGGCGGCACACCCAGAGGCAAACGAGAGGCTCTTCTGCACGCCCACCCCACGGGTGGGCCTGCCGCGGGCGGCAAACCCAGAGGCAAACGCAGGCCCTTTCTGCACGCTCCACCCACGGGTGGGCCGGCCGTGGCGTGCACACCCAGAGGCACACGCAAACAGTTCTACCCGCCCACCCACGGGTGGGCCGCCGTGAGCGCACACCCAAAGGCACATGCAAACAGTTCTGCACGCCCACCCACGGGTGGGCCGGCCGCATGCACACCCAGAGGCACACGCAAACAGTTCTGCACGCCCACCCACGGGTAAGCTGGTCGCTAAGCGCCAACCCAGAAGAAAATGCAGGCTCTTTTGCACGCCCTCACCCATCGGTGGGTTCGGCCATGGCGGCACAACCAGGGGCAACCGCAGGCTCTTCTGCATGCCTCACCCACGGGTGGGCCGGCCGGGCGCACACCCAGAGACACACGCGAAACAGTTCTGCACGCCCACCCACTGTTGGTCGGCCGAGCGCACACCCAGAGGCAACCGCAGGGCATTTTGCACGCCCACCCACGGGTGGGCCGGCCGTAGCGGCACACCCAGAGGCACACGCAAACAGTTGTGTCACGCCCACCCACGGGTGGGCCGACCGCGGCGGCACACCCAGAGGCACACGCGAAACAGTTCTGCACGCCTACCCACGGGGGGGCTGGTCGCTAGCGTCAACCCTGAGGAAACTGTAGGCTCTTCTGCACGCCCACCCACTGGTGGGCCGGGCCGCATGCGCACACCCAGGGGCAAGCTGCAGGCCCTTCTGCACGCTTCACACACGGGTGGGCCGGCCGTAGCGGCACACCCAGAGGCAACCGCAGGCCTTTCTGCACGCCTACCTACTGGATGAGCCGCCGCGGGCAACACACCCAGAGGCAAACGCAGGCCCTTCTGCACGCCCACCCACGGGTGGGCCGGCCGCGATGCACACCCAGAGGCAAAGGCACATAATTCTGCACTGCTTCACCCACGGGTGAGCCGCCTTTGCGTAAACCCAGTGGCAACCGCGAGACCCTTTCTGCACGCCCCACCCACGGGTGGGTCGCCGTGGCTGCACACACAGGGCAACCGCGAGGCCCTTCTGCACGCCAACCCACAGGTGAGCCGGCCGCGGGCGGCACACCCAGAGGCAACCGCAGGGTTTCTGCACGCCACCCACGGGTGGGCCGGCCGTGGGCGGCACACCCAGAGGCAAACTGCAGGCCCTTCTGCACGCCACCCACGGGTGGGCCGCCGTGCGGCACACCCAGAGGCAACCGCAGACTCTTCTGCACGCCCACCCACGGGTGGGCCGGGTCGGCGGCACACCCAGAGGCACACGCAAACAGTTCTGCACGCCCTACCCACGGGTGGGTTGGTCGCTGCGTCAACCCAGAGGAAACCGCGAGGCCCTTCTGCACGCCCCCCACCCACGGTAGGCCGGCCGTGGCGGCACACCCAGAGGAAACGCAGAGCCCCTTCTGCACTCCCACCCACGGGATGGGCCGCCGTGGCGGCACACCCAGAGGCACACGCGAAACCCTTCTGCACGCCACCCACGGGTGGGCCGGCCGTAAGTGCACACCCAGAGGCAAACGCAGGCTCTTCTGCACGCTCCACCCACAGGGTGGGCCGGCCAGTGGGCGGCACACCCAGAGGCAACACGCAAAACTCTTCTGCACGCCCACCCACGGGTGGGCCGGCCGTGGCCGCACACTCAGAGGCAAACGCAGGCACTTCTGCACGCCCACCCTCGGGTGGGCCGGGCCGCGGCGGCACACCCAGAGGCAACCGCGAGGCCCTTCTGCACGCCCACCCACGGGTGGGCCGGCCGCGGTGGCACAACTCCAGAGCCACACGCAAACAGTTGTGCACGCCTTACCCACGGGTGGGCCGGCCGTGGCGGCACACCCAGAGGCAAACGCGAGGCCCTTCTGCACGCTTCACCCACGGGTGGGCCGGGCCCGTGGCGCACACTCAGAGGCAAACGCGAAACCCTTCTGCACGCCCCACCCACGGGTGGGGCCGCCGCGGGCGTGCACACTCAGAGGCAAACGCGAAAACCCCTTCTGCACGCTTCACCCACGGGTGGGCCGGCCGTGGCGGCACACCCAGAGGCACATGCAAACACTTCTGCACGCCCACCCACGGGTAGGCCGCCGTGGGCAGCACACCCAGAGGCAAACTACAGAGCCTTCTGCACGCCAACCCACGGGTGGGCCGCTCGTGAGCGGCACACCGAGAGCCACACGCAAACAGTTCTGCACGCCCACCCACGGGTGGGTTGGTCGCTGCGCACACCCAGAGGAAACCGCAGGCCCTTCTGCACGCCTCACCCACGGGTAGGTCGGCCGTAAGCGCACACTCAGAGGCAAACGCAAACCCTTCTGCACGCCCCAACCACGGGTGGGCCGGCCGCGGGCGGCAAACTCAGAGGCAAACGCAAGCCCTTCTGCACGCCCACCCACGGGTGGGCCGGGCCGTGGGCGGCACACCCAGAGGCAACTGCAGGGCCCTTCTGCACGCCCACCCCACGGGTGGGCCGGCTCGTGGCGCACACCCAGAGGCAACACGCAGCCTTTCTGCACTTCACCCATCGGTGGGTCGGGCCGTAGGGCACACCCAGAGGGCAACCGCGAGGTCGTTCTGCACGCCACCCACGGGTGGGCTGCCGCGAAGGCACAACCCCAGAGGCAAACCGCAGGCCCTTTCTGCACGCCCACCCACGGGTGGGCTCGCCGCGGGCGACACACCCAGAGGCAAACCGCAGGCCCTTCTGCACGCCTCACACCACGGGTGGGCCGGCCGTGCGCACACCCAGAGACAAACGCAGCACTAGTTCTGCACGCCCACCCACGTGGGTGAGCCGGGCTAGGGCGCACACCCAGAGGCAAACCGCGAGGCCCTTTCTGCACGCCCCACCCACGGGTGGGCCGGCCGCGGGCTGCACACCCAGAGGCAAATCGCGAGGCCCTTCTGCACGCCCACCCACAGGGTGAGCCGCCGCGGGCGGCACACCCAGAGGCAACCGCAGGGCTCTTCTGCATCGCCACCCACGGGTGGGCCGGCCGTGGGCGGCACACACCCAGAGGCAACACGCGAGGCTCCCTTCTGCACGCCCACACACGGGTGGGTCGGCCGCTGAGCGGCACACCCAGAGGCAACTGCAGGCCTTTCTGCACGCCCACCCACCGGATGAGCCGCCGTGGGCAACACACCCAGAGGCAAACGCAGGCTCCTTCTGCACGCCTACCCATCGGGTGGGTCGGGCCGCGGGCGCACACCCAGAGGCAAAGGCGACATAATTCTGCACGCTTCACCCATCGGTGAGCCGCCGTTTTGGCGTGAACCCAGTGGCAACCGCAGAGCTCTGCACGCCCACGCATGGGTGGGCCGCCGTGGCTGCACACACAGGGGCAACCGCAGGCCCTTCTGCACGCCAACCCACAGGTGAGCCGGCCGCGGGCGGCACACCCAGAGGCAAACAAGTAGGGTTTTCTGCACGCCACCCACGGGTGGGCCGCCGTAGCGGCACACCCAGAGGCAACCGCAGGCTCCTTCTGCACGCCACCCACGGGTGGGCCGGCCGCGGGCGCACACCCAGAGGCAAACCGCAGACCCTTCTGCTACTCTCACCCACGGGTGGGCCGGGCCGTGGGCGCACACCCAGAGGCACACGCGAAACAGTTCTGCACGCCACCCACGGGTGGGTTGGTCGCTAGGGCACAACCCAGAGGAAACCAAGCAGGCCCTTCTGCACGCCTACACCCACGTGGTAGGCCGGCCGTATGCACACCCGAGGGAAACGCAGGCCCTTCTGCACCCCACCCACGGATGGGCCGGCCGTGGCGGCACACTCCAGAGGCACACGCAAACCCTTCTGCACGCCTCACTCCACCGGTGGGCCGGCCGGGCGCACACCCAGAGGCAAACGCAGGTTCTTTCTGCACGCCTCACCCACGGGTGGGCCGCCGTGGGCGTGCACACTCAGAGGCAAACGCAGTCCTTCTGCACGCCTACCCACGGGTGGGCCGGGCCGCATGCACACTCAGAGGCAAACGCAGACTCTTCTGCACGCCCCACACTCGGTGGGCCGGCCGTGGCGGCACACCCAGAGGGGCAACCGCAGAGGCCCTTCTGCACGCCTCACCCACGGGTAGGGCCGCCGCGGGCGCACACCCAGAGGCCACACGCGAAACAGTTCTGCACGCCCACCCACGGGTGGGCCGGCCGTGGCGGCACACCCAGAGGCAAACGCAGGCCCTTCTGCCGCCTCACCGACGGTGGGTCGGCCGTAGGGCGCACACCCAGAGGCAAACGCGAAACCCTTCTGCACGCCATTTCACCCACGGGTGGGCCGGCCGCAGCGGCACACTCCAGAGGCAAACGCAAACCCTTCTGCAGCTTCACCCACGGGTGGGCCGGGCCGCGGGCGGCACACCCAGAGTGCACATGCAAACACTTCTGCACTCCCCCACCCATCGGTAGGCCGGCCGTGGCAGCACACCCAGAGGCAACCACATGGCCTTTGCACGCCAACCCACGGGTGGGCCGGGCCGAGCGCACACCTAGAGCCACACGCGAACAGTTCTGCACGCCCACCCACGGGTGGGTTGGTCGCTATGGCCAACCCAGAGGGAAAACCGCGAGGCTCTTCTGCACTTCACCCACGGGTAGGGCCGGCCGTGGCGTGCACACTCAGAGGCAAACGCGAAAGCCCTTCTGCACGCCCCCAACCACGGGTGGGCCGGCCGTGAGCGGCACACTCAGAGGCAACCGCAGGCCCTTCTTCACGCCCACTCCACGGGTGGGCCGCCGTGGCGGCACACCCAGAGGCAACCGCGAGGCCCTTCTGCACGCCTCACACACGGTGGGCTCTCCGTGGCGCACACCCAGGGGAAAACGCAGGCACTTCTGCACGCCCACCCACGGGTGGGTCGGCCGTGGGCGGGCATCAACCAGGGGCAACCGCAGGCCCTTCTGCACGCTTCACCCAGGGTGGGCCGCCCTAGCGCACACCCTGGAGGCAACCGTAGGCCTTTCTGCACTGCTTCACCTACTGATGAGCCGGGCCGCGGGCAACACACCCAGAGGCAAACGCAGGCCCTTCTGCACGCCCACTCCACGGGTGGGCCGGGCCGTATGCACACCCAGAGACAAAGGCACATAGTTCTGCACGCCCACCCACGGGTGAGCCGGCCTTTGGCGTAAACCCAGTGGCAACCGCCGAAACTCTTCTGCACGCCTACCCACGTGGTGGGTCGGCCGTGGCTGCACAATACAGGGGCAACCGCAGGCCCTTCTGCACGCTTCACCCACAGGTGAGTCGTGGCCGGCGGCACACCCAGAGGCAACCGCAGGGCCTTCTGCACGCCACCCACGGGTGGGCCGGGCCGCGGGCGGCACACCCAGAGGCAACCGCAGGCCCTTCTGCACGCCACCCACGGGTGGGTCGGGCCGTGGGCGGCACACCCAGAGGCAACCGCGAGACCCTTCTGCACGCTTCACCCACGGGTGGGCCGGGCCGTGGGCGTGCACACCCAGAGGCACACGCAAACAGTTCTGCACGCCCATCTCCACGTGGTGGGTTGGTCGCTATGCGCCAACCCAGAGGAAACTGCAGGCCCTTCTGCACGACCACCCATGGGTAGGCCGGCCGGTCGCACACCCAGAGGTAAACGCAGGCCCTTCTGCACGCCCCACCCACGGATGGGCTCGCCGTATGCGCACACCCCAGAGGCAACCGCAGGCCCCTTCTTCACGCCCCACCCATCGGGTGGGCCGGCCGTGGGCGGCACACCCAGAGGCAAACGCAGGCCCTTCTGCACGCCTACAATACCATCGGGCCTACCGTGGCGGCAAAACCCAGGGGAAAACCAGGCCCTTCTGCACGCCCCACCAACGGTGGGCCGGGCCGCGGCGGCACACCCAGAGGCACACGCAAACGTTCTCTACCCGCTCCACCCATCGGGTGGCCGGGCCGTAGGGCGCACACCCAGAGGCACACGCAAACAGTTCTGCACGCCCACCCACGGGTGGGTCGGGCCGCGGGCGGCACACCCAGAGGCACACGCGAAACAGTTCTGCACGCCCACCCACGGGTAAGCTGGTCGCTGTGTCAACCCAGAAGAAAAATGCAGGCCTCTTTTGCACTCTCCACCCACGGTGGGTCTGCCGGGCGGCACAACCAGGGGCAACCGTAGGCTCTTCTGCATGCCCACCCAGGGGTGGGCTGGCCGTGGGCGGCACACCCAGAGGCACACGCAAACAGTTCTGCACGCCCACCCACTGTTGGCCAGCCAGAAGCGCACACCCAGAGGCAACCGCAGGGCATTTTGCACGCCCACTCCATCGGGTGGGCCGGCCGGCTGCACACCCAGAGGCACACGCAAACAGTTGTGTTCGCCTCAGCCACGGGTGGGCCGACCGTGCGCACACCCAGAGGCACACGCAAACAGTTCTGCACGCCCACCCACGGGGGGCTGGTCGTAGCGCCAACCCTGAGGAAACTGCAGGCTCCTTCTGCACGCCCTCACTCCACTGGTGGGCCGGCCGTATGCGCACACCCAGGGGCAAGCGCAGGCCCTTCTGCACGCCTCACCCACGGGTGGGTCGGCCGTATGCGCACACCCAGAGGCAACCGGCAGGCCTTTCTGCACGCCCCACCTACTGGATGAGCCGGCCGTGGCAACACACCCAGAGGCAAACGCAGGGCCCTTCTGCACGCCCACCCACGGGTGGGCCGCCGCGGGCGGCACACCCAGAGGCAAAGGCACATATACTCTGCACGCCCACCCACGGGTGAGCCGCCTTTAGCGTAAAACCCAGTGGCAACCGCAGACCTTTCTGCACGCCCCACCCACGGGTGGGCCGGGCCGTGGGTGGCACACCCAGAGGCAACCGCAGGGCCTCTTCTGCACGCCACCCACGTGGTGGGTCGGCCGCGTGGCGGCAAAACCCAGAGGCAACCGCGAGACCTCTTCTGCACGCTTCACCCACGGTGGGCCGGGCCGCGGGCGCACACCCAGAGGCACACGCAAACAGTTCTGCACGCCCACCCACGGGTGGGTTGGTCGCTAAGGCCAACTCCAGAGGAAACCGCAGGCCCTTCTGCACGCCCCACCCATCGGTAGGCCGGCCGTGGCGGCACACCCAGAGGGAAACGCAGGCCCTTCTGCACTCCCCACCCACGGATGGGCCGGGCCGTGAGCGCACACCCAGAGGCACACGCAAAACCCTTTCTGCAGCTCTCCACCCACGGGTGGGCCGGCCGCGGGCGCACACCCAGAGGCAAACGCAGGCCCTTCTGCACGCCCACACACTGGGTGGGCCTACCGTGGCGGCACACCCAGGGGGAAAACGCAGGCCCTTCTGCACGCCTCACCCATCGGAAGTTGGGCCGGGCCGCGGGCGCACACCCAGAGCCACACGCAAACAGTTCTGCCCGCCCACCCACGGGTGGGCCGGCCGTAGGGAGGCACACCCAAAGGCACATTCAAACAGTTCTGCACTCCCACCCATCGGGTAAGCTGGTCGCTATGGCCAACCCAGAAGAAACTGTAGGTCCTTCTGCACGCCCCACTCCACGGCATCGGCTGGCCGCGGCGGCACACCCAGAGGCAACCGCAGGCCCTTCTGCACTCCCACCCACGGGTAGGCCGGCCGTGGCTGCACACCCAGAGGCAACCGCAGGGCCTTCTGCACACCCACCAACGGGTGGGCCGGCCGTGGGCGCACACCCAGAGGCAACCGCAGGCCTGCTTCTGCACGCCCACCCACGGGTGGGCTCCGCCGTGCGTGCACACGCAGAGGCAACCGCAGGCCCTTCTGCACGCCCAACCAAGGGGTGGGCCGGGCCGTGGCGGCACACCCAGAGGCACACGCGAAACAGTTCTGCACGCTTCACGACAAGGTTAAGGGCCGTATCGGCACACCCAGACGCAACCGCAGGGTTTTTTCTGCACGCCCACCCACGGGTGGGCGGACGTAGCGCACACCCAGAGGCAACCGCGAGGCTCTTCTGCACGCCCCCACACAGGTGGGACCGCCGAGCGGCACACGCCAGAGGCAACCGCAGGCTCCTTCTGCACGCCCTCACCCACTGGATGAGCCGGCCGCTGGCAACACACCCAGAGGCAACCGCGAAGCCCTTCTGCACGCCTTTCACCCACGGGTGGGCCGGGCCGTGGCGGCACACCAAGAGGCACACGCGAACAGTTCTGCATGCTCACCCACGGGTGGGCCGGCCGGGCGGCACACCCAAGGCAGACGCAAACAGTTCTGCACGCCCACCCACGGGTAAGCTGGTCGCTGCGGCCAACCCAGAAGAAAATGTAGGTTTCTTCTGCACGCCCTCACCCATCGAGTGGGCTGGCCGTGGCTGCACACCAAGAGGCAAACGCAGGGCCTTCTGCACACCTACTAACGAGTGTGCCGGCCGTGGGCGGCACACCCAGAGGCACACGCAACAGTTCTGCATGCTCACCCACGGGTGGGCCGGGCCGTGGCGACACACCCAGAGGCACACGCAAACAGTTCTGCACGCCTACCCACGGATGGGTTGGTCGCTATGCCAACCCAGAGGCAACCGCGAGGCTCTTTCTGCACGCCCCACCCACGGGTGGGCCGGGCGTGGAGGCACACCCAGAGGCACACGCAGAACAGTTTGTGCACGCCAACCCACGGGTGGGCCCGCCGTGGCAACACACCCAGAGGCTAACGCGAAACCCTTCTGCACGCCCCACCCACGGGTGGGCCGGGCCGTATGCACACTCCAGAGGCAACCGCAGGCCCTTCTGCACGCCCACACACGGGTGGGCCTACCGCGGGCGGCACACCCAGGGGGAAAAGCAGGCCCTTCTGCACGCCCTCACCCACGGGTGGGCCGGCCGTGGGCGGGCACACCCAGAGGCAACCGCGAGGCCCTTCTGCACGCTTCACTCCAGGGTGGGCCGGCCGCGGGCGCACACCCAGAGGCACACGCAGAACAGTTCTGCACGCCTACCCACGTGGTAAGTTGGTCGTTAAGGGCCAACCCAGAAGGAACTGCAGGCTCTTTCTGCACGCCCTTCACCCACGGGTGGGCTGGCCGTGGCTGCACATCCAGAGGCAACCGCAGGGCCTTCTGCACACCCACCCAACGGGTGGGCCGGGCCGTGGCTGCACACCCAGGGGAAAAATGCCGGGCCATTCTGCACGCCCCACCCACGGGTGGGCTCGGCCGTGGCGCACAACTAGGGGCAACCGCAGGCCCTTCTGCACGCTTCACCCACGGTGGGGTCGCCGCGCGCACACCCAGAGCCACACGCAAACAGTTCTGCACGCCCACACACGGGTTGGCCGGGCCGTGAAGGCACACCCAGACGCAACCGCAGGGTTTCTGCACGCTTCACCCACAGGTGGGCCGACCGTGGGCGGCACACTCAGGGGCAACCGCAGGCCCTTTCTGCACGCCTTCACCCACGGGTGGGCCGGCCGTGCGGCACACCCAGAGGCAACCGCAGGCTCTTCTGCACGCCCCACACACGGGTGGGCTCGCCGTGGCGGCACAACCCACAGGCAACCGCGAGGCCCTTCTGCACGCCTTCACCCATCGGGTGGGCCGGGCCGTGAGCGGCACACCCAAAGGGACATGCAAACAGTTCTGCACGCCCACCCACGGGTAAGCTGGTCGCTATGCGCAAACCCAGAAGAAACTGTAGGCTCTTTTCTGCACGCCCCACCCACGGGTGGGCTGGACGTGGCTGCACACCCAGAGGCAACTGTAGGGTTTTCTGCACACCCACCAACGGGTGGGCCGGGCCGTACCTGCACACTCAGAGGCAACCGCAGGGCCCTTCTGCACGCTCACCCACTGATGAGCCGGCCGTGGCAACACACCCAGAGGCAACCGCGAAGCCCTCTGCACGCCACCCACGGGTGGGCCGGCCGTGGGCGCACACCCAGAGGAACACGCAAATAGTTCTGCACGCCCACCCACGGGTGGGCCGACCGCGGGCGTAAACCCAGAGGCAACCGCGAGGCTCTTCTGCACGCTTCACCCACGGGTGGGCCGGCCGTGGGCGGGCGCACTCCAGAGGAAAACCGCAGGCTCTTCTGCACGCCCACCCAGGGGTGGGCCGGCCGGGCGGGACACCCAGAGGCACACGCAAAACCGTTCTTCACGCCCCACCCACAGGGTAAGCTGGTCGCTATGCCAACCCAGAGGAAAACCGCAGGCCTTTTCTGCACGCCCACCCACGGGTGGGCTGGCCGGGCGCACACGCAGAGAGGCAACCGCAGGCCCTTTCTGCACTCTCACTCCACGGGTAGGCCGGCCGCGGCTGCACACCCAGAGGCAACCGCAGGGCCTTCTGTACACTCCACCCAACGGGTGGGCCGGCCGGGCGGCACAAGCCCAGAGGCAACCGCGAGGCCCCTTCTGCACGCCCCACACACGGTGGGCCCACCGTGGCGGCACAACCAGGGGCAACCGCAGGCCCTTCTGCACGCCCACCCACGGGTTGGCCGGCCGTGGCGGCACACCCAGAGCCACACGCAAACAGTTCTGCACGCCCACACACGGTTGGCCGGGCCGTAGCGCACACCCAGTCGCAACCGCAGGGCCTTCTGCACGCCCCACACACAGGTGGGCCGGCCGTAGCGGCACAGCCAGAGGCAACCGCAGGCCCTTCTGCACGCCCCCACCCACTGGATGAGCCGGGCCGCGGGCAACACACCCAGAGGCAACCGCAGGCCCTTCTGCACGCTCAGCCACGGGTGGGCCGGGCCGTGTATGCACACCCAGAGGCACACGCAAACAGTTCTGCACGCTTCACCCAGGGTGGGCCGGCCGTGGCGGCACACCCAGAGGCACACGCAAACCATTGTGCACGCCCACCCACGGGTGGGTTGGTCGCTGCGTCAACCCAGAGGAAACCGCGAGGCCCTTCTGCACGCCCCACCCATCGGTAGGCCGGCCGCGGGCGTGCACACCTAGAGGCAAACGCAAACCCTTCTGCACACTTCACCCACGGGTGGGCCGCAGCACACCCAGCGGCAAACCCAAAACTTCTGCACTCCCACCCATCGGGTGGGCCGGGCCGTGGGCGGCACACCCAGAGGCAAACGCGAGGCCCTTCTGCACGCCCCACCCACGGGTGGGTCGGGCCGAAGCGCACACCCAGAGCCGCACGCAAACAGTTCTGCACGCCCCACCCACGGGTGGGTTTGGTCGCTAGCGCCAAACCCAGACGAAACCGCGAGGCCCCTTCTGCACGCTTCACACACGGGTGGGCCTGACCGCTGGGCGCACATCCCAGGGGGAAAAGCAGGCTCTTCTGCACGCCCACCCACGGGTTGGGCCGGCCGTGGCGGGACACCCAGAGGCACACGCGAAACCGTTCTGCACGCTTCACCCATCGGGTGGGCCGGGCCGTAGTGGCACACCCAAAGGCACATGCAAACAGTTCTGCACGCCCAACCACGGGTAAGCTGGTCGCTGCGCCAACCCAGAAGAAACTGTAGGCCCTTTCTGCACGCCCCCACCCACGGGTGGGCTGGACGCGGGCGGCACACCCAGAGGCAACCGCAGGCTCCTTCAGCACTCCCACCCACGGGTAGGCCGGGCCGTGGCTGCACACCCAGAGGCAACCGTAGGGTTTTCTGCACACCCACCAACGGGTGGGCCGCCGGGCGGCACACCCAGAGGCAACCGCAGGCCCTTCTGCACGCCCCACCCACGGGTGGGCCTCGCCGCGCGGCACAAAACCCAGAGGCACACGCAAACACTTCTGCACGCTCACACAGGTGGGCCGGCTGTAGCGCACAGCCAGAGGCAAACGCAGGCCCTTCTGCACGCTTCACCCACTTTGGCGTGAGACGGCCGTGGCAACACACCCAGAGGAACACGCGAATAGTTCTGCACGCCCACCCACGGGTGGGTCGGCCGCTGTGCGCAACCCAGAGGCAAACGCAGACCCTTCTGCACGCCTTCACCCACGGGTGGGCCGGGCGGTGTCGGCTACACCCAGAGGAAACCGCAGGGCCCTTTCTCCACGCCTCACCCACGTGGTGGGCCGGCCGTGGCTGCACACCCAGGGGCAACTGCAGGCCCTTCTGCACGCCTACCCATCGTGGTGAGTCGGCCGTGGGCGGGCACACCCAGAGCCACAAGCAACAGTTCTGCACGCCCACCCACGGGTAGGGCCGCCCGCTGCTGCACACCCAGAGGCACTCTGCAGGGCCTTTCTGCACGCACAACCACTGGGTGGGCCAACCGTGGCGGCACACCCAGAGGCAACCGCGAGGCCCTTCTGCACGCACACACACGGGTGGGCCGGGCGGAAGGCACACCCCAGAGGCAACCGCAGGCCCTTCTGCACGCCCACCCACTGATGAGCCGGCCGTGGCAACACACCCAGAGGCAACCGCAGGCTCTTTCTGCACGCCTCACCCACGGGTGGGCCGGCCCGGGCGGCACACCCCAAAGGCACACGCAAACATTTCTTGCACTCCCCCACCCAGGGGTGGGCCGGTCCTGGCTGCACAACCAGGGGCAAATTGCAGGCCCTTCTGCACGCCTCACCCACGGGTGAGCCGGCCGTGGGCGGCACACCTAGGGGCATCCGTGATGCTCTCTTCTGCACGCTTCACCCAGGGGTGGGCCGGCCGTGGCAGCACACCCAGAGGCACACGCAAACAGTTCTGCACGCCTCACCCACTGTTGGTCGGGCCGTAGCGGCACACCCAGAGGCAACCGCAGAGCTTTTTGCACGCCTACCCACGGGTGGGGCCGGCCGTGGCGCACACCCGGAGCCACACGCAAACAGTTGTGCACGCCCACCCACGGGTGGGCCGACCGTGGCAGCACACCCAGAGGCACACGCAAACAGTTCTGCACGCCCACTCACGGGGGGCTGGTCGTTGCGTCAACCCTGAGGAAACCGCAGGCCCTTCTGCACGCCCACCCACGGGTAGGCCGGCCGTGGCGGCACACCCAGAGGTAAACGCAGGCCCTTCTGCACGCCACTCACGGGTGGGTCGGCCGGGAGGCACACCCAGAGGCAACCGCGAGGCCCTTCTGCACGCCACTCCACGGATGGGCCGCGGCCGTGGGCGTGCACACCCAGAGCCCACCGCAGACCCTTCTGCACGCCCACCCACGGGTGGGCCGGCGGTGGCGGCACACCCAGAGGCACACGCAAACAGTTCTGCACGCCCACACAAGGTTGGGCGGCCGAAATGGCACACTCCAGACGCAAACCGCAGGGTCGCTTCTGCACGCCCCACCCACAGGTGGGCGACCGTGGGCGGCACACCCAGACGCAACCGCAGGGCCTTCTGCACGCCCACACACAGGTGGGCCGGCTGTAGCAAGACAGCCAGAGGCAACCGCAGGCCCTTCTGCACGCCCACCCACTGATGAGCCGGCCGTAACAACACACCCAGAGGCAACCGCGAGGCTCTTCTGCACGCCCACCCACGGATGGGCCGGCCGTGAAGCGCCACACCCAGAGGCCACCGCAGACCCTTCTGCACGCCCACCCACGGGTGGGCCGGCCGTGGCGGCACACCCAGAGGAACACGCAAATAGTTCTGCACGCCCACCCACGGGTGGGCCGACAGTTGCGTAAACCCAGAGGCAACCGCAGACCCTTCTGCACGCCCACCCACGGGTGGGCCGGCCGTGGGCGGGCGCACTCCAGAGGAAAACCGCAGGCCCTTCTGCACGCCTATCCCACGGGTTGGGCCGGCCGTGGGCGGCACACCCAGAGGCAAACGTGAGGCTCTTCTCCACGCCTCACCCACGGGTGGGTCCGATCCTGGCTGCACAACCAGGGGCAACTGCAGGCCCTTCTGCACGCTTCACCCACGGGTGAGCCGGCCGTGGGCGTGCACACCCAGAGGCAAACGCAGGCTCTTCTCCACGCCTTCACCCACGGGTGGGCTAACCGTGGCTGCACACCCAGAGGCAACTGCAGAGGCTCTTCTTCACGCTTCACCCACGGGTGGGCTTCGCCGAGGCGCACACCCAGAGGCACACGCAGAACAGTTCTGCACGCCCACCCAGGGGTGGGCCGGCCGTGGGCGTGCACACTCAGAGGCACACGCGAAACAGTTCTGCACGCCCACCCACGGGTAAGCTGGTCGCTATGTCAACCCAGAAGAAACTGCAGGCTCTTTCTGCACGCCTCACCCACGGGTGGGCTGGCCGCGGGCGGCACACCCAGAGGCAAACTGCAGGCTCTTCTGTACACCCACCAACGGGTGGGCCGGACGCGGCCGGCACAAGCAGAGGCAACCGTAGGCTCTTCTGCACGCCCCCACACATCGGTGGGTCGGCCGTGGGCGGCACAACCAAGGGCTGCACCGCAGGCCCTTCTGCACTTCCACCCACGGGTGGGCCGCCGTGGGCGGCACACCCAGAGCCACACGCGAACAGTTCTTGCCCGCCCACACGCGGTTGGTCGGCCGAGCGGCACAGCCAGAGGCAACCGCGAGGCCCTTCTGCACGCTTCACCCACTGATGAGCCGCCGTGGCAACACACCCAGAGGCAACCGCGAGGCTCTTCTGCACGCCTCACCCACGGGTGGGCCGGGCCGCGGAGGCACACCCAGAGGCACACGCAAACAGTTGTGCACGCCCACCCAGGGTGGGCCGGCCGTGGCGGCACACCCAGAGGCACACGCAAACCGTTTCCTGCACGCCTACTCCACGGGTGGGTTGGTCGCTAAGGCCAACCCAGAGGAAATCGCGAGGCTCTTCTGCACGCCCCACCCACGGGTAGGCCGGCCGCGGGCGGCACACTCCAGAGGCAAACGCAAACAGTTCTGCACGCCCACCCAGGGTGGGCCGCCGCGGGCGCACACCCAGAAGCACACGCAAACCGTTCTGCACGCCTACCCACGGGTGGGTTGGTCGCTAAGGTCAACCCAGAGGAAATCGTAGGCTCTTCTGCACGCCCCCACCCAGGGGTAGGCCGGGCCGTGGCTAGCACGCTTCAGAGGCAAACGCGAAACCCTTCTATACGCCCCCCCCACCCACGGGTGGGCCGGCCGCGGGAGGCACACTCAGAGGCACACGCAGAAACCCCTTCTGCACGCCTCACCCAAGGGTGGGGCCGCCGTGGCGCACACCCAGGGGCAAACGCAGGCCCTTCTGCACGCCCACTCCACGGGTGGGCCGGGCCGCGGGCGGCACACCCAGAGTTTCACGCAAACAGTTCTGCACGCCCACCTACGGGTGGGCCGGTCGTGGCGGCACACCCAGAGGCAACCGCAGGCCCTTCTGCACGCCCACACACGGGTGGGCCTACCGTGGCGGCACACTCAGGGGGAAAAACAGGCCCTTCTGCACGCCCACCCACGGGTGGGCCGGCCGTGGTGGCACACCCAGAGGCACCCGCGAAACCCTTCTGCACGCCCCACTCCACGGGTGGGCCGGCCGTGGCGGCACACCCAGAGGCAAAGGCACATAGTTCTGCACGCCCACCCACGGGTGAGCCGGCCTTTGGCGTAAAACCCAGTGGCAACCGCGAGACCCTTCTGCACGCCTCACCCACGGATGGGCCGGGCCGTGGCTGCACACACAGGGGCAACCGCGAGGCCCTTCTGCACGCTTCACCCACAGGTGAGCCGGCCGCGGGCGTGCACACCCAGAGGCAAATCGCGAGGGCCTTTCTGCACGCCACCCACGGGTGGGCCGGCCGTATGCACACTCCAGAGGCAACTGCGAGGCCTCTTTCTGCACGCCACTCACGGGTGGGCCGGCCGTGGCGGCACACCCAGAGGCAAACGCAGACCCTTCTGCACGCCCACCCACGGGTGGGCCAGCGGTGGCGGCACACCCAGAGGCACACGCAAACAGTTCTGCGACGCTTCACTCCACGTGGTGGGTTGGTCGCTTCATCAACCCAGAGGAAACCGCGAGGCTCCTTCTGCACGCCCACCCACGGGTAGGCCGGCCGCGGGCGGCACACCCAGAGGCAACCGCAGGGCCTTCTGCACACCCACACACGGGTGGGCTCGGCCGTGGGCGGCACAACTAGAGGCAAATGCAGGGCCTTCTGCACGACACCCACGGGTGGGCCGGCCGTGGGCGTGCACACCCAGGAGGCACACGCAAGCAGTTCTGCACGCCCACCCAGGGGAGGGCCGGTTGTAGCGCACACCCAGAGGCACACGCAAACAGTTCTGCACGCCCACCCACGGGTAAGCTGGTCGCTAAGGCCAACTCCAGAAGAAACTGCAGGCTCTTCTGCACGCCCCACCCATCGGGTGGGCTGGCCGTGCATGCACACCCAGAGACAACCGCAGGCCCTTCTGCACGCCACACCACGGGTGGGCCGGGTTGCTAAGTGCACACCCAGAGGCAAACTCAGACACTTCTGCACGCCCACTCTACTGCTGGTACGCCATTGCGCATTCCCAGGGGCAAGCCCGACACTTCTAAACGCCTCACCCGCCGGTGGGCCAAGGCTTTTTGCTGCACACCCAGAGGCACGCCAGACACTAACCCTAATTCTAACCCTAACCCTAACTTTAACCCTAACCCTAACTCCTAACTGCCTAACCCTAACTAACCTAACCCTAAACCCTAACCCTACTACCCTTAACCCTAACCCTAACACTCAACCCTAACCCTAACACTAACTCCTAACTCCTAACTCTTTAAACTCCTAACCCTAACCCTAACATTAACCCTAACCCTGGACTCCTAACCCTAACCCCTAACCCTAACCCTAACCCTAACCTCTAACCCTAACCCTAACCCTTAACTCCTAACCCTAACCCCTAACCCTAACTCCTAACCCTAACCTTCTAACTCCTAACCCTAACTCCTAACCCTAACCCTAACCCTAAACTCCTAACTCCTAACTCCTAACCCCTAACTCCCTAACCCTAACTCCTAACTCCTAACCCCTAACCTCTAACTCCTAACCCTAACCCTAACTCCTAACCCTAACTCCTAACTCCTAACTCCTAACTCCCTAACTTCTAACTCCTAACCCCTAACTCCCTAACCCTAACCCTAACTCTAACCTCTAACTCCTAACCCTAACCCTAACCTCTAACCCTAACTCCTAACCTCTAACCAACTCTAACTCCTAACCCCTAACCCTAACTCCTAACCCTAACCCCTAACTCCTAACCCTCCTAACTCCTAACTCCTAACTCTTAACTCCTAAACGTAACCCCCTAACTCCCTAACTCCTAACCCTAACCTCAACCCTAACTCTAACTCCTAACTCCTAACTCCTAACTCCCTAACCTCCTAACTCCTAACTCTCTAACTCCTAACCCTCTAACTCCTAACTCCTAACCTTAACCCTAACTCCTTAACTCCTAACCCTAACTCCTAACTCCTAACTAACCCTCTAACTCCTAACTCCTAACCTCTAACTCCTAACCTCTAACTCCCTAACCTCCTAACCCTAACTCACTAACCCTAACTCCTAACTCCTAACCCTCTAACTCCCTAACTCCTAACTCCCTAACCCTAACTCCTAACTCCTAACTCCTAATCCCTAACTCCTAACCTTAACCCTAACTCCTAACTCCTAACTCCTAACCTTAACCCTAACTCCTAACCTTAACTCCTAACCCTAACCCTAACCCTAACTCCTAAACTCCTAACCCTAACCCTCTTAACTCCTAACTCCTAAACTCCTAACTCCTAACTCCTAACTCCTAACCCCTAACTCCTAACCCTAACTCCTAACTCCTAACTCCTAACCCTAACCCTAACCCTAACCCTAACCCTAACCCTAACCCTAACTCCTAACTCCTAACCCTCCTAACCCTAACCCTAACCTCTTAACCCTAACTCCTAACCCCTAACTCTAACCCTAATCCTAACTCCTAACCCTAACCCTAACTCCCTAACCCTTAACCTCTAACTCCTAACTCCCTAACTCCTAACCTCCTAACCCTAACTCCCTAACCTCTAACCCTAACCCTAACCCTAACCTACTAAATCCCTAACTCCTAACTCCTAACCCTAACTCCTAACCCTAACTCCTAACCCTAACTCCTAACTCTTAACTCCTAACTCTAACCCTAACCCTAACTCCTAACTCCTAAACCCTAACCTCTAACCCTAACTCCTAACCCTAACTCCTAACACTTAACCCTTAACTCCTAACTCCCTAACTCCTAACCCTAACTCCTAACTTTACCCTAACCCTAACCCTAACTCCTAACTCCTAACTCCTAACTCCCTAACCCCTAACCTCCTAACCCTAAACCTCTAACTCCTAACTCCTAACTCCCTAACCCTAACCCTAACTCCTAACCCTAACCCTAATCTACTAACCCCTAACTTCTAACTCCTAACCCTAACTCCCTAACCTCTGAAACCCTAACTCCTAACTCCTAACCCTAACCCTTAACTCCTAACCCTCCTAACTCCTAACTCCTAACCCTAACTCCTAACCCTAACTCCCTAACTCCTAACTCCTAACTCCTAACTCTAACCTCTAACCCTAACTCCTAACTCCTAACTTAACTTAACTCCTAACTCCCTAACTCCTAACTCCTAACCCTAACCCCTAACTCCTAACTCCTAACTCCTAACCCTAACTCCTAACCCTAACTCCCTAACTCTTAACTCCCTAACTCCTAACTCCTAACTTTAACTCCTAACTCCTAACTCCTAACCCTAACCCTAACCCTAACCCTAACCCTAACCCTAACCCTAACCCTAACCCCTAACTCCTAACTCCTAACCCTAACCCTAACTTCTTTATCACTCCTAACTCCTAACTCCTAACCCTAACTCTAACTCCTAACCTCCTAACCCTCTAACTCCCCTAACCCTAACTCCTAACTCCTAACTCCTAACCCCTAACTCTCTAACTCTCTAACCCCTAACCCTGACCCTAACCCTTAACTCCCTTAACCTGAAACCCTAAACTCCTAACTCCTAACCTCTAACCCTAACTCCTAACTCTTAACCCTCCTAACTCCTAACTCCTAACTTCTAACCCTAACTCCTAACCTCTAACCCCTAACCCCTAACCCTAAACCCTTAACCCTAATCCTAAACTCTTAACTCCTAACTCTTTAACTCCTAACTTCTAACTCTAACTCCCTAACCCTAACTCCTAACCTTTAACCCTTTAACTCTAACTCCTAACTCCTAACCCTAACTCCTAACCCTTAATCCCTAATCCCCTAACCCTTAACCTCTAACTCCCTAACCCCTAACCCTAACTAACTCCTAACCCTTAACTCCTAACTCTCTAACCCTAACCCTAACTCCTAACCCTTTAACTCCTAACCCTCTAACTCCCTAACTTTAACCTCTAACTCCCTAACTCCTAACTCCTAACCCTTTAACCTTTAACTCCCTAACCCCTAACCCTTAACTCCTAACTCCTAACTCCTAACTCCTAACCTTTAACTTCTAACCTTTAATCTCCTTTAACTCCTAACCCTGAACCCTAACTCTAACTCCTAACTCCCTAACTCCTAACCTCTAACCTCTAACTCCTAACTCCTAACTCCTAACTCCTAACCCTCTAACCCTAACTCCTAACTTCTAACTCCTTAAACTCCCTAACTCCTAACTCCCTAACTCCCTAACCTCTAACTCCTAACCTCTAATCCCTAACTTCTAATCTCCTTTAACTCCTAATCCCTAACTCTAACTCCTAACCTCTAATCCCTTTAACTCCTAACCTCTAACCCTTTAACTCTCTAATCCCTAATCCCTAACACTTTAACTCTAACTTTAACTCCTAACTCTCTAACTCTAACCCTTTAACCTCTAACTCTTAACCTTTAACTCCTAACCTCTAAACTCTAACCCTAACTCTAACCTCTAACCCCTGACTTTAACTCTTTAACCCTAACTCTTAACTCTAACTCCTAACCCTAACTCTAACTCCTAACTTTAACCCTAACTCCTAACTCCTAACTCTCTAACTCCCTAACCCTTTAACTCCTTAACCTTTTAACTCTAACTCCTAACTCTTAACCTCTAACTCTAACCCTTTAACTCCCTAACCCTAACCCTCTAACCTTTAACCTTTAACTCCTAACTCCCTAACCCTTAACTCCTAACCTCTAACTCCTAACTCTAACTCTAACTCCTAACTCCTAACTCCTAACTTTCCTAACTCCCTAACTCCCTAACTCTAACTCTAACTCCTAACTCTAACTCTAACTCCTAACTCTGAAACTCCTAACCCTAACCCCTAAACCTCTAACCCTAACCCTAACCCTAACTCCTAACTCTAACTCCCTAACTCCCTAACTACTTTAACCCTAACTCCTAACTCTAACCCTAACTCCTAAACCTCTAACCTCTAACTCCTAACTCCTAACCTCCTAACCCTAACTCCCTAACCTCTAACTCCTAACTCTAACCCCTAACTCCTAACTCCTAACCCTAACCCCTAACCCTAACTCCTAACTCCCTAACCTCTAACTTAACCCCTAACTCTAACCCTAACTCCTAACCCCTAACTTTAACCCCTAACCCCTAACTCCTAACTCCCTAACCCTCTAACTCCTAACCCCTTTAACTCCCAACTCCTAACCCTAACTCCTAACTCCTAACCCTAATCCTAACCCCCTAACTCCTAACTCTCTAACTCCCTAACTCCTAACTCCTAACTCCTAACTCTAACCCTAACTCCTAACCCTAACTCCTAACTTCTAACTCCTAACTCCTAACTCTTAACTCCTAACCCCTAACTCCCTAACTCCTAACTCCTAACTCTAACCCTAACCCTAACTCCTAACCCCTAACCCTCTAACTCTAACCCTAACTCCTAACTCCTAACTCCTAACTCCCCTAACTCCTAACTCCTAACTCTAAACCCTAACTCCTAACCCTAACTCCTAACTCCCTAACTCTAACTCCTAACCCTAACCTCTAACTCCTAACTCCTAACTCCTAACCCCTAAACCCTAACTCCTAACCCTAACTCCTAACTTCTAACCCCTAACTCCTAACCCTAACTCCTAACTCCTAACCCCTAACTCCTAACCCCTAACTCCTAACCCTAACTCCTAACCCTAACCCTCTAACTCCTAACTCCTAACTCCTAACTCTAACTCCTAACCCCTAACTCCTAACTCCTAACTCCCTAACTCCTAACTCCTAACTCCCTAACTCCTAACCCTAACTCCTAACCCCTAACCCCTAACTCCTAACCCTAACTCCTAACTCCTAACCCTAACCTCTAACTCCTAACTCCTAACTCCCTAACTCCTAACCCCTAACTCCTAACTCCCTAACCCTAACCCCTAACTCCTAACCCTCTAACTCCCTAACTCCCTAACTCCTAACTCCTAACCCTAACTCCTAACTCCTAACCCCTAACCCCTAACCCTAACCCTAACTCCTAACTCCTAACTCCTAACTCCTAACCCTCCTAACTCCTAACTCCCTAACTCCTAACTCCTAACTCCTAACCCTAACTCCCTAACTCCTAACTCCTAACTCCTAACTCCTAACCCCTAACCCCTAACTCCTAACCCTAACCCTAACTCCCCTAACCCCTAACTCCTAACTCAACCCTAACCCTCCCTAACTCCTAACCCCTAACTCCCTAACCCTAACCCCTAACTCCTAACCCTAACTCCTAACTCCTAACCCCTAACTCCCTAACTCCTAACTCCTAACCCTAACTCCCTAACTCCTAACTCCTAACCCTAACTCCTAACCCCTAACCCTCTAACTCCTAACTCCCTAACCCTAACTCCTAACTCCTAACCTAACCCTAACCCTAACCCTAACTCCTAACTCCTAACCCTAACTCCTAACTCCTAACTCCTAACTCCCTAACCCCTAACCCCTAACTCTAACTCCTAACTCCTAACTCCTAACTCCTAACCCTAACCCTAACTCCTAACCCTAACCCCTAACTCCCTAACTCCTAACTCCCTAACCCCTAACTCCCTAACTCCTAACCCCTAACCCCTAACCCTAACTCCCTAACCCCTAACTCCTAACTCCCTAACCCTAACCCCTAACTCCCTAACTCCCTAACTCCTAACCTCTAACTCCTAACTCCTAACCCCTAACCCCTAACTCCTAACCCTTAACCCTAACTCCCTAACTCCTAACCCTAACTCCTAACCCTAACCCCTAACTCCCCTAACTCCCTAACTCCTAACCCCTAACTCCTAACTCCTAACTCCTAACCCCTAACCCCTAACTCCTAACTCCTAACCCTCAACCCCTAACTCCTAACCCTAACTCCTAACCCCTAACCCTAACCCCTAACCCTAACCCCTAACTCTAACCCCTAACCCTAACCCCTAACCCTAACTCCTAACCCCTAACCCCTAACCCCTAACCCCTAACTCCTAACTCCTAACCCCTAACCCTAACTCCTAACTCCTAACTCCTAACCCCTAACTCCTAACTCCTAACTCCC